>OX463845.1:37596172-37658389 GCA_949825065.1 Odontocerum albicorne | reverse complement strand
TATATATATATATATATATATATATATATATATATATATATATATATATATATATATATATATATATATATATATATATATATATATATATATATATATATATATATATATATATATCTTACTTCCGAAATTGCCAAAAAATAAAATGACAACATAAAAAACAATTTTGTATAAACTATAAGTAAAATAAAATAACAACATAGGAAATCAAATAAAATAACAAACATAAAAACCATTATGTATATCATATAAATAAAATAAAATAAAAAAACCAATATAGAAAACAACACTTAAAATAAAATAACAACATAGAAAAACAATATGTATATAAATAAAATAAGTAAACACATAGAAAATAAAATAAAATAATAACACAGAAAACAATTATGTATGTTATATAAATAAAATAACAACATAGAAAATAAAATAACAAACATTGAAAACAATTTATTATACGCAAAATAAAATAATAACAGAAAATAAAAAATCAACACAAAAAATAAAATAAAATAACAACATAGAAAACAATTATGCGTATAAATAAAATTTTAAATCAAATGATACAATAACTCCCTCAAGATATAGAACAAGCTATCTATTTTGGAAATACAATAGTTTTAACAGGCCACTGTCTAATATAAATACGAAAATATTTGAAATAAGAGGCAATGTAGCCGTATATAAAAAAACTGAAAGAAGCCGAATAAATGCTATAGAAATGCGTGCACTGAGAAGAACATGTGGGATGACAATGTATGACATAATAATATGAATTGATTAGGGAATGAATGTAAATTTAAGGTAGCTGTGTTGAGTAAGATGAATAAGAGTACTCTGAGATGGTTTATGGATGTAAAACGAATGAATGGAGAAAAAGTAATAAAACAAATAAATATGAGTGGACGGCGTGGTAGAGTAATACTAACGATGTAACGGTTGGATCAAGTGAATAATATTTTAAAAGAAGGAAACGTAAAAATGTGAGCAATCCTTCGAGATGTATAAGAAAGTTTATGGATGTAGAAGAGACGAAGAATATGTGTCTAGATTTGAAATCCTGGCGATCTGATCTCTCCGCTTGCCCTGACAGGTACATGGCGTGGTGGTATATATGTATAATAAGAGTGAAGTTCATTAGATCAGCTACAATGATTATAATACAGTATACGTGGCTATGACAATAAAAACTTTAATATATGGTAGTATGAAAGAAAATGTTAACACGCCAAAGCAATTAAAAATTTGATTATTTCCAAGTTCATAAAACCCCTAGAAATGAATGACATATTTATACGTATTAACACTCACAAAATTCAAAAATAACTGCACATATGAAATATAATTAGACAACAAGAGATTAACAAACCATAGTAATCTATGAAGAATATAACAAAATAAAAATAACTTGAATAGCCAATTTATTTTTTCATAAAGGGTCTTTTAAATTGAGCGGTTTTTTAAATTCTTAGATAAAATACAGATGGCATCGCGAACTTACCTGGGTCTTGTGACACTTGAGAAGTGTAATGTATGACATTTATAAAAATGGAGTCGTATACAATACAACAACGCGTTCAAATTGAGAATTATTTTATGTATTGTAATCTCCGGAAATGGTGATGTTAATTGGCCACCAAAATTGTGTGATCTAACACCGTTGGACTATTTTCTCTCGGGTTACGTGAAAAGTCAGGTCCATAAGAATGACCCCCAATCAATTACTGAGCTGAAGGACGAAATTATTCGCGTTATTGGTGAGTTAAAACCGCAATTACGCCAAAGTGTCATTGAAAATTTTGACAAACATCTGTGGAGCTACATTTGGCATATATTATTTTTTTGTGTTTAAATGTCACACATTATAACATACGAGTAATTTAAACCAAAAAATTTTTTTTGAAATCAAAGCCAATTGTGTGTTTTATTCAAGAATTAAAAAAAAAAGAATTAAAAAAAACCACTCAATTTGAAAGACCCAATACTTTATTTCTTGTAATACAATAGATGATATCTGTATAATCACTCATAACTATATTATAAATAAGTTTGTTTATGTAATTAAGTTTAACTGACTCGCATAAGATCACAGTATGTGCTAGAGGGTTCATCATGATATAGTAAAAAAACTATAGTGGAAGTAAACAAAGTTAAATATTTTATTTTTATACTGTTAGTTTACTATTAGGTATTAAGCAACACTTGAATAAAAAATCTTAGAATATTTAACAATAAAGTACTTTGTTATTCCACTAATTACATATATCCTCTCTTGAAGTATTTCTACAAGTGGAATGACCCCGGTTTATTATGAGAGCAGTGCGTATATCATCAGCTGATGTCATGTGTCTATGGACCACACAGGTCAAAAGTGTGTGTGGTATTCTGATCAAAATATTACATTTTTAATAACTTAATTAAAATATTTCATACAAATATTCTTAGAATTCGACAGTATTAATTAATGAAATTGGAAAATGCTTAAGAGGTGTGAAATCTTTTGCATTACTTGGTTTAATTTTTTTTGTTTTTGCTTGTGGTTTTGTGTATCTAAAGTTTCTGAATTCATAACTTTATATTATTTTTGTGACTTGCGCAAAATTTGAACTTAACTATCTTCAAAATTATGATTTATCTTTATTATATGGTTAGCCAATTCTGAAAAATTGTTATAAGATAGACAACGCTTACGTTCCTGTATTATTATGCCTATGTTTCTTTGTGTTATTCCAGCATATAAACTTTCACAAGCACGTTCTATTTTATAAATGTTGCTCTTGTGTAGTAAATCTCCTTGTCTTTGGCATTAAAAGTTTTAATACAGAATAGAAACACGACGTACAGTACCCGGCGGTAAGTAATACACATCGGGCTTAAGAAAGAGACTATCGGCCATAATCGGCTAACTTCGGCTTTGTAGAGCGTCGTCTCTGTCATATTCATACACGTGTTCCGTCGCGATTTGTCAGTCGTTGTAAAGCGTTCTAGGGACAGAGACGACGCTCTACAAAGCCGAAGTTAGCCGATTATAGCCGACAGTCTCTTTCTTAAACCCGATGTGTATTACTTACCGCCGGGAACTGCAATTAAATGAGCGACGATTTAAAATATTTGAAATGAATATTAGGAAGCAGAAATATGTTGTTTCTATTTATAGACACGTGTGCACCTGCAGCTGCAGCGCTCATGGTCAAGGTTACACGAGTCGTGGAATACGATGCAATCGGTGGGAAATTTAGCGAATCAGAGGCAGGCAGACTGTATAGGCAGGTCAATCTGTGTTTGTATTTTAAACGTGTCGGTCGTGTACATAAACCCGATGTGTATTACTTACCGCCGGGAACTGTAATGTGGTTTAATGTAATTAGTGAAATAAAAAAGCAACTTATTGGGAAATATTTTAATATGAAGTTACACAAAGTTAAAGTCAAAATCTTTGCTGAAAAAACTTTGTAAATTAGTTGAATGTACAGGAAACTGGACCTATGTAAACCTAGACATCGGTTCGAAGCCCGTACTTCGCAGTAACACTTAACGAACTTATTGCCATATTTTCGTAAAAAATATGACGATACCATTTTATATTTATTATAAAACGTTCCTTTGGAGTTCAATAAAAATATGTGAATATTAATTTAATAAATTTATAAATGATATTTAATGTTCGTATTACGATGAAGAGCTGAGAAACCAAAGAACAAAAAATTATATTTTTGAATCGCACACCTGAGGCAAAAGAGAAAAGACGCCCCTAATATAACCCGATGGCTGAGATTCGGAAGATGTAACAAACGTTGGGTTGTATTGTATTAAACTTTTATTGTATACAGTACAACCCAACGGATTTTCTACTATTTGTAAATCTGTTACAACTAACGTAAAATATAAGAGGCGTGAAGTGAAAATTAGGTTGGAACCCTTTTTGAAATGAATCGGTACCAACGGCAATTAAGTCAGCAGCCCTTGGGTTAAAAAAATAGGCGTCTACACCATCAGCTAAAAGATTTGTTGATGTAGCAGTGACCGCACATTGAATTTGTAATCTGCGTGCATATCCCATATTGTATATATGAGAGCGCTGGTACTGAACACAGTCCTTTTCCAATTTGCCTTGCTCATGTTTTCTTAGAAACAAATAAGATAGGAGAATAATCTAAACGAGAAAACATGTTACATATTTTCTTATTGCATCTAACGTTTCCTGGAAAATATGTCCCACGGGAAATTTTATTGTTGCATTTGAGGTGAACATACCAAATATTGTACAATTTTGCAGTGTCAGATCGCTTTGTAAGCGTGTTGGGGATTTGAACACTTTTTAAGTTCGTAAAATAACTGGATTGTTTTTATTTATTTAACAATTCATTTAATAACAATATAGGGGGTTTAAAGTCAACCAATGTAAGCACATTGTTTGTTATTTTGGTATTGCATACAAGTTTAGTTTCATCATAATACAAGATAAAGTTATACATACGCAAGAACAAGCATAATAATGTGAAACATGTATTACGAAGAAGGTTTTTAGTGTTCAAAATGGAAATAAAAACTAGGCCCGTATCATGATGAACATTCTAAAATCAATTTTTTCGTTTCAACATCTGGTTGCGGTCCAGATTACAACATACTATGAGGTTTCTTGAAAATAAAACAGAACGAATGGACGATAAAAATAAAGTTTAAACAATAAAATTAAAATCCATCTAAAAATATTGTTTAATCTCCATCACTTTCATCCCCTAAGTGTAAATATTCAGGATCCTGAAGTTATATCGCACACCTTCTCCATATATCCACACTATAATTTTTCTCTTGTAAAACCGTGCCACAAATTTCTAATCCTTTAAGCTTTGTGAGATCTTATTTAAGACAAATAGCGCCATGTTACCGAATCGTCTCTGTGTCAGAGAGGTTTATGGAGGTGGCACGTTACAGTTGTTTGGGAAACGTGATTAAGGCAAACGAGTGACAGTGTTACAAAAATGCAAATTCTTTAAGTTCATACGAGAAAATTTAATTTAATTTAAATTTTACATTGATCTTCCTCATTGTTTCCCAATTGTAGAACTTCACTAAATGATGACTCCCCAATGCTTAGCGAAGGCAACACCGCTGTCGTCCCTCCATGGGATATCGTCGAACCCACATTTAAATGGGCAGCCACCGCATGTGAAAAGATGACCGATGTTTTAGAGCTCGCTACAGACGCAGGAAAAGTCGTCCAAAATTCCGCATTCGATTGGGTTGCACTGGGTCTGACTCGCCGTAGTGCGGAGTGTGTTCAGGCTCTTCTAAGTGCTGTAGTCGAGGTTTCCTCTAGGAGAGAGGCACTCCACAGGTCTTTGCCATTCGTCGGGTATTATTTTGGCTAGTTAAAATTTTCAGGCAGACACGCGCTCTATTTATGGTGGGACAGTCAGATACACAATATTGGCAATGAAGCTTCTACTAGATCTACAAGTAGATGAAAGGATGTGGGTCTGCCTCTTGAATAGTCTTCGCGATGCGGGCTGCAGTCTGGTGGCGTACCGCGATTGGAGCGATTCCAGAAAGAATTCGAAGTTTAGTGTTCGGCGCAGGTTTAAAGCACCCATTCACGATGCGGCATACATCGTTTAGCGCGGTGTAGCGTGGACAGACTTATCATATTCCTCATGGGCAGGCGTACTCGGTCACGGAGTTCCACAGTGCGGAGCCGATACCCTGATAAGGTGAGGCTCGGGACCCCACCCCACGTACATTACATTAGTTTTCTCAGGATGCAATTTCTGCTGTCTTTCTCTTTGTTTTAACTTCGAGGTATTTTGAGTCACTCACGAATCCTTACTGCACTCTACCCTGGTTTATAGTCAATGGTTTTCCTTTATTCTTATTTCGTAGATGAAATGCCGTCCCATGGTTTTTTCCTGGGCTGGTTTTCAGTTGGTTTGTAACAGAGTATTTTGTTAACCTATCCATGACGAAATTTATATGTTGATATACAACTGCAAGATCGTTAGTAGGATTTTTATAAATGTAATACAGAATATACCTAATAGGAGAAAATTACAATAATTGGAGAAATCATTCATAAAAATAACAGCCGAATTTGGTATTTACTAGCATGGATGTAAGGGAATCACTGCTATAATGAACAAAATTAAATAATTTTAATTTAAATATATTACCATACTAGTTGCAAGAATTATCATTAATAAATCTGCATTTTTCTTAATGCTTTAAATAATTTTATGGGAAACCTAACCGAAATCGCGAAAGAGGGCTGTTTTATAACGAAAATACATCGTGAATATGAGTTCCATTATTTAGGTTACACTGTCCTTGACATCAAGTACGAGTTTTAAAAAGCAATTGGTTCTATATATTTCAACATTAAAATTTTTCATCATTTTAATGGAAACGCGAACCGTCGAGTATATGTGTAAGTACAAAATTATGCAAAACACCGAATCGTTCATAAAAAAAATGCTAAGTGCTCAAAACACCAGCTCATTTCGGAATTTATTTGGAGAGATTCTAAAACAACTGAGCCAGGAGTGGCGTAATGGTATTAATAATATTTGTAAGGGTATATGACAATGAATTATACCCACTCTCACATATTTAAAAAAATAATTTTGAATCAACAAATATGATACAGTCTCAAAATTTACGTTATGATGTTCCTTAGCAATATTTTATTTCCAAAATTTACGTTATGATATTCCTTAGCAATATTTGATTTCCAAAACTTACGTTATGATATTCCTTAGCAATATTTGATTTCCGAAATTTACGTTATGATATTCCTTAGCAGTATTTTATTTCCAAAATTTACGTTATGATATTCCTTAGCAGTATTTTATTTCCAAAATTTATGTTATTATATTCCTTAGCAGCATCTTTGATTTATGGAAATGAAACGTTGACGTGAAACAATACTGAAAAGAGCCGAAGAAATGCTGGAGAAATGCGTGGTCTTAGAAAAATACACGGGGAGACAATATATGACAGAATAAATAATTAAGTGATTAGGGATTAATGTGAACTTAAATGTGATGTATTGAGTAAGATGAAGAAGAGCACTCTGAGACGATTGAGGCACGTAGAACGAATGAATGAAGAAAGACTATGAACACAAACATACAGTGCGAATTTCAGTGGAAGGTGTGGTAGAGAAAGACCAAGGAAAATTTGGTTGGTACAAGTAAATGATGTATCGAAAGAAGGAAATGTTATTCAAAGTTGTAGAAAGTTGTCGAAAGAAGTGTGTCGTTACAGGAAAGTCTGGTGTCATCTCCTTTCTGCCTACCCCGACAGTGAGACGGTGTATGTAATAAATATGGTATTTTTTTAGCACGACTTTGATTTTAAAATAATTGTTCAATATTCAATGTGCTTAGTAATTTTTCAACATTTGGTTCTCATCAGAGCCTTCAGGGAGCAAAATGGGTTGTCTAGTATCTATTTTGTATATATAAATGTTATATTCATTGAAATCGTATAATCGTAAGATTTCATTGAAATATACAAAAAAAATTCATCGATTTCATTGAAATCGTTTAATGTTTTAAATCAGTTTGTATATTTAAGTTAAGTTTGTATATTTTTAAATACAGAAGCTCTAAGAAAGCTCACTTTATTTATGCCTTGAATGTACTTGATTTATATAAATCCTGCGAGGAAAATTTAAATATTCAAAGGTAACGAACAACATTATTTTTAATTTCTTCAATAGAAAGAAAAGTATTAGATACACTATGTACCGGAAGATATTTTGTTTGGTTATCATACTCATACATAATCTTTGAAAGGTCCATTTGTTTGTTAAATGTAAACTGTATCTAAACATCTTCAAATACAGGATATGTTGTTTGTCGAGAATTCATCTTGAGACGAGAAATTGGGACACAGAAAGACCTCGACTTACGCTTCATCCAGGATTTTCTTCGTTCAAGGTTTGTTTTAAAATCTTTTTGATTAGATCGAATAGTTTGCCACATGACAATGAACCCTCCAGGTTATAATATTGTATGCAACGAAAAAAATAATACAATTGCTGATATTAAAAAAAATATTTTTTCAGCAATTTATTTTCTACTTTTGATTTGGCCATTGTCCTCTCCACATTTCTCTATGGGTCTGAGACTTTGGTGTCCTATAAAATTCAAAGCTTTGAAATGTTCCATTTGCGTTTCTTTCATCGAATTATTCGGATCTACTGGAGTTTTCATGTCACAAATGTCTCAATCGTGCAACACCTCAACTGGTAACCTACAGAGGACATAATTTTAAAGGTGAAATTGTGTTGGACCGGACATGTAATACGCATGGGTGATCATAGGCTCCCAAAACACGACTTGTACGGGGAAGTCGTGGGGCAACCGGCGGGCAGAATAAGCGTTATAAGGACAGTCTGCGAGTCACTGATTTTGTGCGAGGCATTTGAGGACTGAATGCAGGTGGCTCGGGGCCGTGGAGGATGGAAAGCCATCTGTTCTCTGGTTGATGACGTCTCAAAGGTTAGATTTGTGAGAAAGAGTCAGCATTGCTAGGCAACTCAGCAAAATTCACATGTCTGTGACATCTGTGAAAGAGAGCGCATCTAGGATCGGACTGTTTTCTCACAGAACTTCACATGATTGACGTTGAAGAGCTACTCAGGAATTATGTTAGAGTGGCGAGGGGATTCTCGACTGCGAGGTCCAGCAACGACGACGACGTTTGATTTGTAATTTTACTATCTTTCTCTATTTTTAATATAAAATTGATGTTTTGAGTTATTTTGTCACCTTTCAAACAACAATTGCTAAAATATCTGTTACTCCAGTATTACAGTTAAAAGTAGACGAGAGAATTGGTTCCTGAAAATGTGTGCGAAAGTTGAGCAATATGTGAGACAAAATGTAAAGGCGTGTCTTAAAATATTTATTTTACAATTGAAACATATATTTAACATTCATGAATTTAAAAATAAACACAAAACTTGTTACTGAGACGTGTAATCAATAAATTTAAAGAGGCGTTTTAGTACTATGATTAAGTTTTTCTTTATAGTAAGCTCCAAGTTGTCGCCAATCGTGTGATTTGACAATTCTCCGCAAAAAAGTTTTCTGGTTAATTTTCCTGTTATGTCAAAATTTACTTAAGACCTTTATTTTGTATTTCTCTCTTTACGCTGGCAGTGAATCTGGGGCTGTGTGTATATACATGACTGTACCTTTATATTTTTAACAATACTTGTACATATTTATAATTTTATTGTCTTCTTATTTATTGCTATTTAATAGTTTTATAATATACGAGTAATTTATTAATCGACGTGGAAGGGCAGCTTCTCGAATACGATGTCCTGAAACGACGACGAATAAAGTTTACGTGTACAAGGGTGTTGGTTAAATATCCTCTGGCGTTCTCACAGCCGAGCTCACTCTTTTATTGTTGGAGATTCGTCTTAACTAGGAGGATGTTTTGATAGCTTTTCTCTTTAATTCATTATTTGTTCGTTGCCTCAAAGTATTTGTGTAATTTAGGGATACATATTTATTTACATATTACGAGTATATAATCTTTTATTAAACTTTCATTGTATACAATACAATAAGGTGGGCTCATTTTAATGTGACATTCTCTTCCAATCAACCAGAGAGATGTTTACATAAACCTTGAGTGAAACCAAGACTAGAACGCTTTTAAAAAAAATCTGGGTACCAAAGCGGATCTGACCCGCAACCTTCAGGTTGAGAGACAGGCATCTTCTAACTACGGAAGAAGTTGGTCGGAGGTCGTCATATTGCTATCAATAAATCTATATTTATTTATTTAAAAAGCGAATTGAACGAATATCGAATTTACGAAAGTCGAAGTTTGCTTGTAAGGATTTCTGCTTTCGAGAACTATTCCTGGATAGTCTTAAGTGTGTTCAGATGGATGCTCGGATGAATTAGTCCAAATCGTCTGATTGGATAAGTGGATCATTCAAGGAATCAGGTAATCATAACTTAATGGCCTGGAAAATCTGGAAAGTTTATTAATTAAAATTATTTATACAAGGAAGAAGAGGGCTTGAATATGTTGTGAATAAAGCGAAGAAATTGAAAACATCGTAGTTTTTGTTTATTGAATTGAAGAAAAAAATCATAATTTTTTTTGGAGTTTTATTTTTCTTATGAACTACACAAATAGTTTGAAAAAGACGTTATATGTTGGTTTTTAATTGATTTATGTTTAATTGAAATAACAATTATCTAAAGATTCGGTTGTCGACCATGGTACCCATATTTGTATGGATATCATGATTGGGTAAACTGGTTCAATTAAAAAAAAACTAGGACATTGGAGAACTTGTTTTACTTAAGGAATTAGTCACATACATACATGGATAGAAACCCTTTTTAAGTATTACTCTCTATTTTTAATAAATAAACCTATGTATTTTTCAAAATCATTAAAACAATGTTTATAAAAATACAAAAATACTATTTTTTAACAAATAAACGAAGCCAGAGATAACCGCCAAGTGTACTGAAATATTGCTTATGAGCAATGTGATGTTGCCAAATCAGTCATTTGACTCAAGTGGTTGTCGTGATTGCTGGGCCTCGTAGTCGAGACCCCCCTCGCCATACCATCGTCAATTCAATTAAAAAGCGAAGTTGTATCATGGGGTTTGTTTTCAGTGAGTAAGCCGTTGTACGCGAGCAAATTCATCGGCCACACCGTTGTACCTAGATCCGATGGCACATCGAAGTGAGACAATCGGATCACACTGGCATATTTTTTCTTTTTATTTCAAAGAATAATATATATGACCGAGGTCATGGGCATCCTTATATCCCCGAATACTAGGCGTGTCATTTGAGGGAAGTAGCACAATGTGGAGTTCGAACCGGGGAACTTTCGCATGGAAATCCAGTGCGTTACCGCGAGGTCATGCACCTCATTTGATAGCTCAAGTGATAATATCGCAGTAATGTGAAATAACCCGATGTTTAAATCCAAGATACGTAAAGCAATCTTCCACGAATATTCCTGAATAACCCAAAAAAGTATACCTAAGAAAAGAGATCCTATGTTTTCGCAAAGAAATTTTTTTAAGTAATTGAAGCCATGTATTCTTCTAAGTATACCCATTTATTCAGCTATTTTCAATCTTGTTCCACGTCCACGTTTCACTCCCTTTAATTAAGGTTGGTACTTAAATACTCCTATGAACTATCATTTGGTAGGTTTTGATACTGTACGGTCCGAGAAAAAAAAATCAGTGCTTCATATAATTTATTTCTTATCGCTACCCACCGTTCAATGATTGACCATATAAGTTGTGTGTAAAAGTATTTCATACTTAAATTTGAAAAGAAATAATATTTAAAACCATTACAAAACGACGCTTTTGAGCCCTAAATACTCGTATTTCAGAACTGGTGAATGGATTGTACCCTTGTTGATAGATGGTCCAAATGTAGAATAGTTTTTAGATTAGGTGTCGTGTCACTATGGTCATGTAAAGTGTAAACAATCCTTTGGTAAATTTTCTTAAGCATCATCTGTACAATTTTCTGATTTTAAGCTACATCACTTTTCTTGACAATGTGCGATTTGTACGATCAATAGATTATTTTCCATATAAATACATTATGATATTAGTTTTCATACCGATGGATCGTCATAACTCCCTGACATTCACATATGTCCATATATTCCAATTTACGTAATGGATTTTATTTCTAAAAATATCTACCATATATTTATATATATTTTATCTAGCAATATCGTTCCTTGACTTTTCCGAATCATCGCATTTTATTCTTAGCGATTTCGAATTTAACTGCCACAAAATATTAAAAATTCAATTTCGTTCATATGCTTCGAACAGCAAGAAAGAAAATATGAACCACATTTCAAGTTCTCATTGTGATATTCCCAATTTTTTGGTTCCGTTTCTTTTCAGTTTCTTATTCCGTCATTTTCCAATTTGACTTTTAGAATACCGATGCCCAGAGTAAAAGCAGCCTCCTAGTTCATAAACCTAACAATAAAATTTCAATTTATGTAGCGACGTCCAGAGAGCAGATTCTCCTCAAGGGCGCTCGAACCCACTATTATTGACATATTAAAAAATTTACAAAAAAAATAAACTTGCCTTACTGTGTTATAAAAATCCGCCAGCCACTGTGACGGACGCTAAGCGTCCAGTAAAAGTATATATTTTAAAATAAAATTATGCAAAATCTGCTAGGTTAATGTTTGTAATTAGCTCTAAAAATCGTTTTACTATGTTGTTTATAGTTAAGGCATTAACGTTGTGGAGGTTTAAATACATTGTAATTTATTTTTATCAAACACTGTTTATTCCACTTTTTTGTAACGGTCTAACCCTACCGGTTTCAAGGCTTTCACCTCATCTTCAGAGGAGCACAAACAAGACTAAAGCATACTTATAAATGAAGCAAAGTCCTATTTATAAAAAACATATCATACGTATTATAATAACCAAAAATATTCCAAGTCACATAAATACAGCTTTTTATACTAATTATTATCTCCGGAATCTCCTATTTAATGGGAAAGACAAAAATGGAATACTTAGCAACAGTGGTGTGTGCTGACTGTGATAATTTATATATAGGAAAGACAGGAAGATCTTTTGAAAAGAGATTTCGTGAACACAAATCCGCCTTAACATTTCCTCTAATTTATTCTGAAATGGCTAATCATTGTCACCGTGAACAGTAGTAACGGAAATAAATTGGACAGATTAGAGGCTCTAGAAATTTCTAAGTCAGTACATCGATCCGAACATCTGGTGAACAGTTATATCCCAAAAATCTCTCCGCTCTTGGCTGAAATCCTCCCTTGCCTCCCTCACCCCTCAGCCCCCAACCGTTGAAGTGTATATCGGTACCAGTTCTAACAAAATTTAGTCTTGTTTGTGCTCCCCTGAAGATGAGGTGAAAGCCTTGAAACCGGTAGGGTTATACCGTTACAAAAAAGTGGAATAAACAGTGTTTGATAAAAATAAATTACAATCGTTTTACTATGTATTAAAACGCCGAATAATATAAAATAAGTGTAAGAAATGGAAAAAATAAAGGCTGAAACGGAGAGCCGACATTTCAAGGCGGATATCATTCATACACTGAGTCATTCATTGCGTGCAGCCAATCAGAATACTCCCTCACTCCTTTTGAGACGCATGTGTACCAGGGGTTTCCATTTTTTTAAATCATAAAATTATACAATAAAATGTACAAGTTTATTGTTCAAACTTTAATTAAATGCTTTGTTTATGAGGAAATCTTTAAAAGTTGAATGTCACTGGCTAAACAGATCTAAGTTTAAACACTATGAACATGTTTGTAAAATTTCATAATAACCGGTTTAAGGGCCGGGTAGATATTATCCTAGGTAAAAAGATTCCCTTACAAATAAGTTGAGCACATCTGGAAGAGTAAAATAAAAATGTAAACACCAATTTTGTTTATATTGTTATGTCAATAGACTGCCGATTTTCGTTTCAATCGGGTATTTAGTATTTTAATTCAAAAAAGGTTTTCCTCTTTAAAACCTATGAAACTTAAAGTTCTACAAAGAACATCATGATCGGTTCACAGACTAAAAAGTGATAGTGCATCCAAATTAAATAACAAATACATACACTATAAAAGTAGGGTTTGAAGATTAAAGTATGCAGAATATTGAGAAAAATGTTGATCTATTCTCCTATCAAGTTACATCCGAACTCCAAAAAAAAAAGAAATTGGTTCTTCAGAACGGAAATTGGCACTTTTTAGGGAAAACCTTCTAGCCTCTCTCCCCCCGTTACTAAAATATTATAATAATATAGCCTTGATTTAATTATCTTGTTAAGAGCCATGATCTCTCTGGTTTATATATCCAACTGTGCCCTAGAAGGTTTTTATTTCACCATACTTTGGCCCTCTCGGAACGGTGATGTCTTTGATGACCATTTTCCGTTCTTGACTTGGCCAGTTTATTGAATTAGGGGTTTACTTCGGCTTCGTCATATCTCTCAGTACCCATTAGCATAAGTCTTTCAAATTCTCCTTTAAATTAATAAAGTTAAAAAAATATACCGCATTAAGTTATTGGAAAATCTTCTTCCAAAATATACAAATAAGTAAGTTTTTTTTTGAGACAAGCCAAATGTTCAAAAATATTTGTACAAATAGTATTGATTGAATTGTATAATTGAAAGCAGAGTTCGATAAAAATCGCCTTTCAGTGAAGGTTATCCAATCAATTAAAGTAACGAATACTATTTTATAAGCAAGTTTTTATTCAATTCATTAGATAATTTAGATCGCGTCTTTTGAAATATTTTTTTTATGAACAAAAAATTTAATATTAAATAAAACGAGAGATAAACCAATTTTTCCATGACAAAAGTAGCGTCTAACTTGATTTTATAACTTTTCAAGGACTTTTTAAGTGACTAAATAATTTTGTTTTATCTTACAATATACGGGTATCAATATAATTTTTTAAGATAGTAACTATCGAGAAAAAAAATCTCATTCTATGTACCAATTATTATCAGAGGCAATGTAATGGATACACACTTGATGTATTCTCAGCACCGCCTAGAAGTTTGAGAAGAATCCTTTCCAGTATTCTTTAATTTGAACAAACATTCACCAGACATAAATTTTGTAACATGATAAATTCGTATGCCTTGAAGTAAAGAAAATGAAAATCTTAGGTGGTTTTGCATGTTTGTGATTTTTTTATATTACTGCTCATTTATCGTCATATTTAAGTATTAAAGCTATTTTTTTTGACACTTTTTACATTACTGTTTATTTATTTATATCGATTTAGAAATACGACTAATTCCTAAATCCGTTCTTTCTTAATATATTTCAATCCTATTCCTGTTGTGGGAAAGCCGGATAAATTTCGTAGTAAATCCAAAGCATTGATTGAATGATGAAATGTTTAAAAAATAAGTCCTTGTTTTATTTTTCAAACATTTCAACAGTTTTATGGGGATTTATTGAAAAGGTCAGGTAGCAATTAGCTTGCGCGATTGTTTTTTAACTTGTAATAAAAAACAGAAACAAATAATGTTCAGGTTGAAAAAGTTGAAATATATATTTATTTATTGAACCAATATACGATACTTGAATGCCCTTTGAAAGCTATAGCTGTATTAACTGAACAAAATATAAAAGTTCCTAAATATTCTCAGAATTTTTTTAATTGAGAGGATTTCCAGGATTGTGTTATAACTCTGAATTAACATTCAGGTTACAGCTGGACAAATTACAGCGTCTTAAAAATGTGTGTCTAAGATTTATTTTCAACCTACGAAAGTACGATCATATAACTTCATACCAGGAGGCATTGAACTGGTTGAATGTTAGAAATAGACGCCAAATTTACATACTGTCTCTAATGTATAATAACACTTAACTGTCCCGCCGCCCCCTCTTATCCCGCTGACAATTTTCAGTGTCTTTCCAATCATGGATTAGCTCTACGCTCAAACAGAGATTGTCTATTGTCCTTTCCAGTTCACCGCTCCTCTTTTTTTACGTCATCCTTTACTTTCCATGCAGTGAGACTCTAGAATCAGTTACAAACCAATATAAGACTCGCTCCGTCCTTGGCATGCTTTAAGAAGCGACTGAAAAAACTCTTAATTTATTGTCAGTAAAATAACGTGTTTCATTCCTGATTTTTCTTTTCATTTCCCTCCACCATCCCTTCCTTTCCTTTCGATTGATGACATCTAACTTTATATGAAAAATAATGTTCGGGTGATTGTCTGTCTTTGTGGGGTTCGTGAGTATATGGTCACGTATGTGTTTATGGATTTCATGGGGAGGGATAGTCATTTGAATGATTTATGCGACCACGTAACTTGCTTCTTTTACTTTTGTCTGGTTGGTTGGAAGAAATTGCTGCCTGGCAATAAACCAGCCAGATTGTATTTGCAATAAAAGTGTTAAATGAATAAATAAAGGTTGAACGTTGCGAATACTTGAACGTTGCGAACTCTTCAGATTTCGAGTAGAGTTGGTAAATCCAAATATTTCCACAAAACATTTCAGGTAGTCTTCCATGAAACAGTCTGCCGTTCTCCTTGAGGCAAATCTCCAGCTTTACAAAGTGTTTAGTAGACTTGAAAGTCACTTGTTCTCTGTACATTTTCTCAATGTCAATTAGTTGACCTAGTAAGGAAGCGCTCTTGAGATGATCGTTATGGTCAGTTAACCAAAATTACACAATTTAAAACCCATATACATGAAATAACCAACGTTAAGAAAAAAAACCCATTCAAATACATTTCACGAAAATGTAAAAATAGTTAAATCAGAAAAAACAAATAATCAAAATGTAAATGGAATAACCAGTCTCCTAGTCAAGATCTAAGATTGAGGAAATGCAGGAGAAAAACCCTTCAGAAATTAACAATTTCTACATTAAAACTATCCACCAAACCAGACGTGGAATACCCAACTGTAGCATTCTAACCCGCGGCGGCCGGTCTAGAGGTGCGCTGGTGCCCTGAACCGGAGAAATAATTCGCAATAATTAAATTGTATATTCGCAAACATGATTTCCAAAAATGTTGAATATTTGTATAGATTAAATATTGTATGTATAAGAATACTAACAAATAGTACGAGGATTTAGTACAAGTGTAAATTAAAAAAAAAACATTTAAATTAAATTTAATAAAATATTCCTTTCAAATTAACCGGCCAAGTTGGCCAATACTACCGGAACGATCTCCAATACGCACCGGACGAAAACGCAAATTCATATAGGTCAGACAGAGTACAGTAAACCGTTAGACAGCGATATTTCATATTCACTCAGCGTCTCGAGGTACGTTGGTGCTAAGGGCACCAGCACACCTCGGGACCGGCCGCCGCGGATTCTAACTATTGATTAACTGCAACGTGCAACTGTCATCAGTAAATATCTATTGAAACATTTAAATTGCAAAAAAAAACGTGTTGTTTTTCAAGCCGGGTTATGGAAACCAATTAAGGTCAATAAATTTGGGGTGGTAACGATATTGAACGAATATTAAAAATGGAACGATTCCTTTGTACGTTATTGTTAAATCGTTCTACAAAATTTTTGTCAGTTATTATTATTGGGGTTGCTGATTAAGCACCCGTTGGAACCGAGTTTAAAAAAAAAAAAAGAGTTCCAGTCTAGTTTCCATTTTTCTGGCTCATTGGGAGAAATTTCCTCATGAAAATATCTCCGCCTGGTTGTAATAAATAAAAACGATACTAATTAAATATTTCTTTCGAATTTATGAAAATTTGCATTGTAAATTATTACACGATGGTGTATTTTTTCTCATTTAAATAAACACATACATACTAATTTAAATAAACAATTGTTTCTGCTAAGTTCCATATTATGTCGTTAAATTACAGCCATCTTCAAGACTTCCTTGAAGTCGAGAGAGAATGCTTCATTTTACCATTATGTGTTTCTAACAAGATTTTCTTCAAGACAAGGATCACGTTGGCATTGTTCTCATACTCCGGAATTCATTAAGACTAACTTTGTGGGGATGAGGTTTAATTTTCGAGAAAGCTGCCAAGACATTCCATGTTTTTTCCTTAATCTTATGTTTCTCTATAATAACACTGTTCAACACATTTGAACTTTTTGTTTTTCAAACAAAATGAAAGTAAATTTGTTTCAAAGATTTTGGGATAGATAACAATATTCAATTTTGGATTGGTTCAGTTTTACAAGATACATAAGATATTTCAATATTAAAATACAGGTCCATCGTTGTTTGTTGATTTTAAAAATACTATCATGAGACGCAGTTTTATGTCTAATAGTGGCAGGAAAACTTTACTGACATAATATTTTCGCTGACTCTTCAAATACAACAGTTTTGTGTTAGTTTCACCTAGCAGATTACTATAAATTTTTCAGTCTAAACATGATATATTTTTGTTTTTAGATTACATATCCAAAAATAATAATCGCGTGAGCTAATTGATATCTGTTCTTTTTAATATATATCATGAGACTGTTGAATTAAAAATTATAACAAATATGGACTTGTTTTCTGATACTGTTATAATTACATATTTATGAGAGGTATTATATTTTCGCTTATAGTGGACATTCCTAACGCGGTCGTCTACTCATATATATAGGGTGGCCACTAAAAGACTGAAGGATTGAAAACTATCATAACTTGTTCATTTTCATTCTGTTTTTTTTACAAATTATAGAGTTTTACTATTTTAAAATATTAAGTAGCGCTTGCAGTACGCTATTTGATTTCAACATCTAGCCAGATATAACAACAACTTTTTGAACAACTTGATAATGAGTGATGATGTCTTTTTTCATTTAAACGGGTACATTAACAAACAAAACTGCAGATTTTGGGGTACTGAGAACCTTGCATCTTTTGCATCAACTGCATTCCCAAAAATGCACTGTTTGGTGCGGTGTTATAACTGAAAGAGTTATCGGCTCCTATTTATTTGAAAATGAAGAAGGTCAGCCAGAAACAATCAACGGGGTCCTGTATAGGACAATGCTTGATTTTTTTTTACAACCAGTGGCTGAAGATACTTAAGAGGTATGGTTACAATAGGATGGAGCGACTGCGCACACTGCCAAGGCGACGGATGGCAGTATGCGCAGTACGGCGATGTACATCATTCAGGCTTTCACGGGTCATCCTTCATAATAAAATAATATTTAGTGTACCCAACTTGCAGACCAACTTGTATCGTGTTGACTTCTAAATCAACTTTTTATGTTTCTATTCGTTTATGTTGCATACAATACGTTTTATATTTCTGTTATGTTCTTCATCGCATGATGAATGCTAAGCGTGTTGTCCACTGTTATATTTGGAACTTGACGCATCACCTATTTACGTCCCTCTCGGTCCTAAGCCATGTTGAATAAAGCGTTTGAAGAATATCTTGTTGACTCCTTTATTTTGTCCGTCTTTCTTGTAAGACCCCCTCTACTTGATCGTTTTCCTTCAACTGACCCTGTGATCACTAGTTTCTCTAGACTTTCATTATTGTCTTTGACAATATGTCCTAAGTAACATATGTTAGGTTCCTTTTTTCCGCACATTGTCAAAACTCTTTCAGTAATTTGATTTTTTTATTGATGAAGGTGTATTTTGCGTCCACGGGTAACAAAGCATCTACCTCCAGCATCTCATCTTTATGAAATCTATTACATTTATTTCCTCCTTTTTATCGTCCATATTTGCACTCCATACAGTGCGATGGAGAATACAAGATATGTAGCTATAATAACTCTGTAATATCGGCATAACTTTTGCCGATCCATGAAAATTTACACCATACGGTTTAACATTTCTACGTTTCGTTATATAAAATGAAAAAAGTAATTAACGAAAGTTATTGCCGTTTTCGAATTCGGTACACTTTGTTTTTGCAAAAACTTCATTGTTTGACAGTGTAATAGTCCCGTTACGCTTTTGGCACGTGATTTTACTGATCTACAACCTATTTCCAAGTCATATTTATTCCATATTTCCCTATCTTAGGGAAGGATATGGAAAACTTGGATATGAGGGTAAAGAAAAACTATTCTGAACAGATTTTATTGAAAAAGTATCATCAAGTTTTTCAACGGGAAATCGAAGCTTTTCCGCATTTTTTTTTTGAGAAAATGTTTTCAGTTAGTTGAAATTGTATTCTTTTATTTTTTTTGCTTACTAAAAAATACAGATATTTTGAAAATACGATGTCTTTGTATGTATATCACCTTTTGTAATACACTTAGCTTGGATTTAGAACGAAATTTCTTGCCAATCAGATATGATTGACCCTTATTATTTTTTAAGAAATAACTACAAATATAATATTTATCTCAAAATATAGAACAAAGTATAGAGGGATTTTACTATTAAGATACCATTTTCTAAGATGATGGAAGAATACCGAGATTAAGCTGCTTGTAGAGATACGGAACAAAGTCAAGGGGGCATTAAAATACATACCTATTTGAATTACATCGTTCGAAATATGTCAATTTACAGCAGTATTCTAGTAGCAACTTTGGTGTTTGGGATTGAAAAGTGGCTGCGGAAAAAAACTAAAAGGAGTCGGAAAAATGCTGTAGAAATGCGTGCACTTAGACGAATATACAGGGTGACAATATATGACAAATTACAGAATTTAGCAATTATGCATAAGTGTGAAGTAAGGATTGTGTTAATTAATTTAAAGATGATCACTCTGAGGTGGTAAAGGTATGTATAACAAATGAATGAAGGAGGAAGAAAAAAACACATGTACAGTGCAAATGTGAGTGAAATACGTGGTAGAGGAAGATGTAGGAATAAAATGGTTGCATCAAGTGAATGGCATTTTGAAAGCCATAAATGTCAAAAGTTAAAAAAATTGTAGAAGTTCTTGACAAGGTGTATGGTTGAAAAAGAGACGAACATTGTGTGTCGTGATAGGGAAACCTGAATATCGAAACAGTTAGAAAAAAATAGAAGAAGCTGTGTGAATGTGGAGGAGGCGAAATAAGTATGTCACAATTGGAAAGTTTGTCACTCTGCTTTCTCTTTCTAATCTGACAGGGAAACAGGGTGATGATTTAGTTTTGTGTAATCACAGTTATTTCACTCAATGTGGCCAAATCAGCTCAAAATGATTTTTTATTCGTATTTATAAAATCAAAATTATTTTTTCTTCGTACCAATAGTTGTCTGCGACTACATCGTAAACAAAAAAAAAATCAATTGTGGAATCACTATGACGTTTTTTGGTGAATATGAACTGGGAAATAAAAACTAAACAGGTGATAACTTTTCAATAATATACGAGTACTCTAGTTAACAAATTTTAACTTTTTGTCTGTAACAGAAATTAAATTAGCTGATTCTTACTAAATCGACCCTGCTGATTACGAAAATTGCAGGGAAAAGTTTGAAACATGTAACATTTATGTGTAACAGAAGGGGGAGTGTTTTAATAAAATAAGTACGTTTTTACGCATTTCAAAAATCGTAATTACAACAATGAAAATAAATAAATTCCTGAAATACTAAATTAAGACACAGAATACAATGTTGTTACATAGGAAAATAAAAAAAGCGAAATAAAAAATAATTACCATTAGAATAATTTACCTTATATACCAATTTTTTGTAAAAAAATAGCCTTTTTTATAAAGTTAATCTAATCAACTTTTTTTTAGAGATTGTATATTAAATTGAATGAAAACTTAAATAAAATAACTTGGAAGCCCCTAAATTATAGTAAACAGATTACAAGCAATATTTTTTTGTTAAAATATGAAATACATTTTTTGATAAAATATTGAAATACGTGTCACCTTCTCTATAAAAAAAACTAACAGTAGTCCCCTATAATATTAGAATCCCAACTTCCTTGATATCATTGTTTCATTCTGTGAATATCTTGATGGAATCTTTCCCCTTGTTTATCACTTAGATCTCCTAAGTTCTCTGGGCAAAAGTCTAGATGGGAATGCGGGAAGTGTATTTTCAGTTACATGCGACATTCTAGATTCTGGTAACTGCAAGAGTTCTTGTACAAGCTTTTCGTAATTCTCAGCTTTATTATTACCTAAGAAACCATTAACAACTCTTCCAAAGGCTTTCCAAGTTTCTAGTTCTTCAACACTTAATTTTTTTTCGAACTTTTCATTTTTCAAAAGTTTCAGTTTCATTCAAAAACTAATTTCAGGGTTTTCTCTTGAAAGGTACATGATGAAACATTTTCAAGTTCATATTCGTTATCAACACACAAAAATTGACCTAAAATGGTTATTTTTACCCTAGTTACAATCCGTTTTCACCCTTGTTCGAACTTTTCATCTTACAAATGTTTCAGTTTCAGTAAAAAAACTAATTTCAGGTTTTTCTCTTAAAAGGTATGTGATGGAACATTTTCAAGTTTATATTCGTTATCAGCATATCAAAATTAACCTAAACTGGCTGTTTTTACCCTTGTTACAAAAACCTTGTTCACTAGCGATAAAGAAGAATGACTTGTTGTTGTGAATACCATATTCAAACTGCCTTCATGAGAATCTAACATACATATGGATTCTTGTATCGGACTAATGCGTCACCTTAAATATGATAGATATATGTTTTCTTGTTTTACGTTTACATGCATAAATTCTTGGTTATATTTTGGTATGTACATTTTTATGTTTGTTGAGGTCCGTGCTATGTCACGATCGTAACTGAAAATGGAAAGCATCAAGTAAGCTGAAATCTCCGAGCATTGACCAGCAGCCATCCACCTATTTCTGCAGTCTTTGTACCAATGCCGTACAGCACTGGTACAAAGACTGTAGAAATAGGTGGACAGCACAGTAAGAAATCAAATATACTATATATTGGTTAACCAAAGGTTTAGGAACAAAATTTAATTAGTAAAAAATTTCCAGGAACAGATATTGGCTCCGATCAAAACCCAGTTATAACAAAAATGTTGAAAATATTGAAAAAGGTAATGAAAAAGAAACGAAATGACAAAAATAATGTTATTCAACTAAAATACATTAATATTTATAACACTGTTGAAAATTAACTTCACGGTGGCTTTGGTGGACCGACATTTTAGGAAGACAAGCCTTCTTCTTCAACTTTCTGTAGACTCGAGAGTCTGTTACTACAGGATTGTCCTTTTGTGATGCTGAGATGAAAAGTATTGATGAAAGTTATATAAGAATTATTAAATTATTGGTAGGGACGAGTGGTAAAATATATAGAACTATCAAACATTATGTTGGATTTTCCTTAAAACATAGTTCTATGAATTCAATATCAACAGCATCAATTAATTTATGGCAATTAAAATTTTAAGATATCTAACAAAACAATCAGATATAAATATTCATTTTATTACAATAGATTTGCTACTCATTCTTAGTGTACTGATATGTAAAATAGCAGCATCATACAAACCCTGACTTCAGTAACAAGATATGTGATATCTAATATAGGATTGCTACCGCTGCAGGAAGCCAAGGTTTAATTTGGCAGCCATTCGAAAGATACCAACTACTAGATATACCAACTACTAGATTCGCCAACTTGACAAGTGACAAACGACCAAGAGAATGAGCGTCTGTTCTCCGGCTTCGGATAAATGGCCTCATTTAAAACACCATCTATAAGAAGCCTACGTCTGCCCGCGCAAAACATGTTCAACTGAATTTCAAAGACTCCGTGGATTCTCGTTTTGTGCGATTCGCATAGAAAATTTATATACGTACTGGAAATTAATATTTGTTTTGAAGGAGTGTAAAAATAAAACTATTTTTGTTTTATCAAAGGTTTTGGCTTTAACTTTGTGGAACTTCATATTAGAATCTCTCCGTTGTCCTGTCCCTCGTGTCTGAGGATCGTTTCCTTCCATCTGGATCTGTCCCTGGTCGATCGGAGATCATTCGATATTGAAGATCCTGTCGCAGTCTTGACCAGGTCATTTTCTTTGGTTGGGGTTCATCGTTATCTCGTTCCTCCAACGTTTTCGGCGACTACACGTTTCTCTTGGCTATTCGGCTCTCTTTTCATTATGTGAAAAGAGAGCTGCAGAACACGTCGCTTACACAATGGCATACGCAATTAGAATATTTACCAATAAATAACCTTGTTTTCCATTAAATATTTACTCTCGACTACACGTGTTTCTACTTCTTTCCCAAGGCTCTCCTCAATCAAAACAAATAAGCATTATGCATCTAATAACATTTCAGAATTTGTAAACCATAGAATAGAAATAAATCATAATTGCCAAGATAGTAAAGTTAAATTTTTACATACGTGACAAAATATATAATATATAAAAAAATCAATTTAGAAACATTAGAAATACACAACACCATTAGCAAAAAATAAAGTGATAAATAAATGGAAAAGGTTTTACACATCTCAATTTTTTTTTTATGTCAATAGACCAAACAGACTTCCGTTTTGAGTGGTATATACATACTAACATGACAAAAGTCTGACCTAAGCACTGCTCTCTTAACAACCAGGTATCTTTTCATTTATTTTATCAATTCGAAAGGAATATTTTTTTAAATTTAACTTAAAATTTTATAAATTTACACTTAAATAAAAATACTCGTTTTATTTGTCAGTATACATATTTTATCATGTCAGTGTACATATTTTATCTATACAAATATTCAACATTTTAGAAGTCATGTTTGCGAATATATAATTTAATTATTACGAATTATTTCTCCGGCTCAGCACACCAACGCACCCCAAAACCAGCCGCCGCTGCTTCCAGGTTATGATTTGCATTGTTTGATGGAAGATCATAACATTGCAATAACTTTGAAAAACATTCTAAACAAGAGAAGATCAGCTCTGATAATCATTAAATATATCTGGTTCACCATTCGTTACTAAATCGTTATCGTCACGAGTCCGTTATCGAATATTTTGAAATGCTAATTTGTAGCTTAACATACGGTCTAAAACGGGCAATGGTGCTTGGCAAAAAAAATGATAACGAACTGGTGACGGTAACAGTTATCGACGCTTTTGCCATGCTGGATTGTCTGTTATAGACAATTTAACTATATTACAATTTCGTAAATCAAATTACTACATAACCCACAATGTTCAGTGAAACAACCAGTCCTATTTTCCATCTACTGTTGGATTCTTAATGGTAGTTAACTATCGTCTTCCAGGTACCCCGCACTTATATGAGTATTGCTAAACACCTTGTTCAACAGCCTTTTTATGCAGTCTTCTTATTCTCACGCAATATCTATAAAATTATGGTTATTATTCTGTAAAATGCTCGTTGTCTACCAATCAGGTTGTCCTTATATAGATGTTAATCCAGTGTTTCTGGGACATTTAACAGTTTACCATATTTCTCTGTGGTCTTTATGTGTTGACTGTAAATCCAAGTAGCGGAATTGGTATCCATTGCCGAACCATATTTTCAAAACACAGGATTTTATGCCATAAAGCCGACTACTCTGTCAACCAAAACACAGGATATTATGCCATAAAGCCGACTACACTGTCAACGAAAAAAAATCTAAAAATTAGTGAGAATACTCATTGGTTGTATGAAATATAAAACGGTCTGTTTTATCAGTCTTCATGTTTCTTGAAAATTTCAACATCTATCCAATTGTCTTCTGCGTGGGGCCCTTACGTGTGTCATGTGTCTTTTTTAACCAGATTCCAGCGTCCAGTGTTTGATTGTGCAGTTCCCGTATGTCTTCAGAAAACGCATACAGTGTGTACATATCCAATCAATGAACCTCCTTTAAAAGTTAAGAATACACCCAGGAATTCGAATGAAACACTTTGATATTTTAATGCACCTGCTCTCGAAAACTCTCCTGTATGTCTATTTTGTGGCACTTATATTTGTTTAAGATTTAATAACATTTTTACTATAATTGAGCTGATGAACTTTCCAGGCACTCATGGAGAGTAACTTACTTCTGTGGAAAAGATAATTGAAAGAGCTGTGAAAGCATATGGCGAGTATGTGCGTTCTTAGCACCGTAGAATATAAATATGTCGGTGGTCGTGATCTAATCTTTGCATTCACGCTAAGCAAACTGACTTCACGACCGAAAGGTTTACTTCCAGACTGGTTTTATTCTTAGACCAATTTCATCTGGATTTACGTATTTTGTTGGTTATATTTTGTTTATCACAAAATTTTGTAGAACTATTTACGATCATCCTGTCGTGTAGCTAATGACTGAGCATCGTGACTGCCATGATAGCATCCGACAATTCTTCTCCACCTATCCCTGCTCTTCACGGCTCGAAGAGTAGTTGTTGCGTCTTTCACTTGATCAGTCCAACGGATTTGGATTTTTCCTCTTGTGTCTCATACTTCTACGCTTCCAGTAACCACAAACCTCTTCAAACTGTCTCCTTGGTCACGAGCATTGTGCCCAAAGAATCGGAAGACTCGTCGAAAGCACATTGTCATGTCTCAATTTTTTGAGAATTGAGGCGTTAGTTCGTGTTGCTGTCCATGGAATTAGTAACATCCTTCGTAGCACAAATATAACGTTACACAAAACTACCTGACAAAAGACTGGATCAGATTAACTTTCATTACTTTGGGTTTGCTCTGCAAAAAATGTGTGATTGCTGAAGCATGCATTTGCTGCACACAATAAACCAATATACGGTGGTTGACCAGACTATTCGATCACGAGAGATATCCTATTGTATCGTAGCGTATAGAAAAAAAATGAAAATAATCCTCACAAAAAACGCGAATGATAAATCGTGAAATAAAATTTTGCCAAGTCAACAGAGTCGCTGTGTATCATTCAATCATGTAAACAAGGTAAATATTTCGACGAAAAGTAGTATTTTTTTGCCCGCTGAGAAATATCGTCTCCACTGGAAGGAAGTGAGCTTATTATACTTTGCTTATGTTTGTGAACCAATTTTGTTTACTTATGTCCGATACCACGCTGTATTTCTGTATTCTTTTTGATGAATTCGGTGTTATTCGAAAAAGTTTTGTTGAAAAGTAGACAAAAATATGTGCGTAGTATCCGAGTGGGTAATATTACTTTTGAGGTGGATGGAATCGTGGCTTTTTTTTTTATATTCATTCTTTCATTCATTCATAGGTATCCTTATCTGTTTATTTTAGCCTTCTTATATAATATACAGTACAATCTAGCATGCCTAATAGTACTTTACTACCCAGAAACGTGTTTAAAGAAGTCTTAAGTGAAAATCAGACTTATTGTTTTTCTTCAAAGTTCCTCTCCTCTTCGGACATTTGTAATCGTCATGACTATCTCGAATCTTAAAGAAGAGACTTTGGACAAATATATGGCAGCACAATCATACTATTATCGCAAGGTAACGCTTTAACCAGAAGATACGTCTTCTGCCCAAACTTCTTCTATCTTTGATTTTCTTCAGTTGAAGGATCTTTGAAGGATCTTATATTTGAATATGCCCAAAGTACTCATACTTTTTTTGACGGTGGATAATACTTCTATATCTTTATGTTTATATATTTTATGTTGACGGTGGATAATCTGTTACTTCTCTATCTTTATGTTTATATCTTTTAAGTTGACGGTGGATACTACTTCTCTATCTTTTGTTTAAATCTTTTATGTTGACGGTGGATAAAATGTTACTACTCTATCTTTATGTTTCTATCTTTTAAGTTGACGGTGGATAATACTTCTCTACCTTTATGTTTATATCTTTTAAGTTGACAGTGGATAATACTTATCTATCTTTATATTTATATCTTTTATGTTGACGGTGGATAATATGTTACTTCTCTATCTTTATGTTTATATCTTTTAAGTTGACAGTTGATAATGCTTCTCTATCTTTATGTTTATATCTTTTATGTTGAATGTGGATAATACTTCTCTATCTTACGTTCCGACAAAAACTTCAGAATGTTTGATTGAATTGCAACGTCCGTAGATATCATCATTACGTACGTTGTCATTCAATAAAACTTTCAGCATCGATATCACTCAATCTCAAAATCTTTCAGTTATTTTGACCTAAGTAAGTATCCATGTTTCAACACAATATACAAGTACGGAGAATGTGTAGCAAACATATTCCATCATGTCGTGTAGCTCATGACTACCATGATAATCTCTGACGACTCCTCTCCATCCACCTCTGCACTCCGCGGCACGAAGAGCAGTTGTTAAGGGTGGCCCTGTTGTATCTCTCACTTAGTCAGTCCAACGCATTGGTATTCTTCCTTTTATGTGTCGTCCTTCCAAGCCTTCATCACCCACAAACCTCTTCAATATGTCTCCTTGGCCACGAGCAATGTGCCCAACAAATCGGAGGATTTGTCGAAAGCATATTGTCGACAGTCTGTCGTTGATTCTCAGTTCTGCCAGAATGGAGGCATAAGTTCGCCCTGCTGTCCATGGAATTCGTAAACTCCTCCAGCACCACATTTTAAACGCATCTATTCTAAGCCTCTCGCTTGCTCTCAGAATCCAAGTTTCCGCCCTATATGTTACATGAATATTGCAAAAACGAGAGAGAAACCAGATTAGAAAACTCTTAAATAAATGTGTATCAACGGCAATTCCATCCATCCTATCCGTTACTTCGTCTTTTTTTATTCATGCAGTGGACTATGGAATCAGTTACCAACCAATGTTAAACTAGCTCCACCATTGACATGTTTAAAAGACAATTGAAATCACTCGTAATAAATGTTATGTGTTTCATTCCAGATGTTTAAATCCTGTCCATCATGCCTTCATCTTTCCTTAAATTTCCTTTAAAACATTTGTCCATATGATTTGGTAACGGGAAGTTAGTTGTATTGTACAATATCATGCTTTTTTCGTACATAGTACCACCTGGCGGGTTTATAGCCATATGGAAATATTTTCCAGCCAACCAGAAAGGTCTTAAGTGAAAATCAGATTGGAATTCTTTTTAAAATAATCTTTGTTCCAGCAGGATTTCCCCCCACAACCTCTTGGTTGGGAGACAGGCGTCTTATCAACTAGGTCACGGAGGTCGTAACGTTATTTGTACAGTTACGAATTAAAAATCCAAAACAAAATATAGCCATGAAACCCTTTTACATAAAACAGCACTATATCTCTATTGTCGGTCAGGCGTTGCTATAGCTGTCAGATGTGATTTGTTCAATAATAGTGGACTCGAGTCCCGAGATAGAGCGCTTTGAGAAAGGTTTACTATCTAAATGGCGCTGTATAAAATTGTCGGTTGGATTTGATCTCTATTGTTGTAAATATTTACATGTACATTTAACTTTTCCCTTCTTGTGTTAAAAAAATCCGCGCGTTCCGGTGTCTGTGTATTCTCAATACACATCAATACACATGTAAAAATGAGCGATTTAAAATCGGAAAAATAAGAATGTTTATAGCCAATCGCTTAAATTAATAAAATTTGAAGTCAAAAGTGATAATAATTGAAATGTATTTGCTGAAAACATGAAAAAAACATCGGTTGACGTTCACAAAACGGGCGAAGAGACCCCCTCAAATGGATGCCAGAGAGCCACTGAAGTGAGAGAAGCGAGCGAACTGAGATTCTATTTCTTGCATTCCCATATACCGAAGTAGAGTGAGTGAGACGTGAATAGCGTGGTTTCCTCCCCCATAGCGGTTTTTAGAATGAATATATCTACGTCCCACACTGGCACACGTTTGATTGTATTGGTGAATTTATTCCCGATTTTCACAAAATATCTCTGATGTGGCCGATAAGTGCTAATTATTATTAATCGTAATTTTATTTTTTCATTCAATGCGTAAATGTATTACGGATGAATACCTAAAATCTGAACCCAGTATTTATTATATTTATAGAGATATTAAAGTTTTTCGAAGCAATGTGTACTAGTTACACATCACTGAGAAGTAAGGGTACATTAAAAGTGACGGAAGGTTCTCTCCTGATTTCAGCTTAATCCATTTTTATATGGTCTTATTTGTTTTTTTTTGCATTCTTATTATCAACTTTGTATTTTCTTTGACTGTATTTTTATATATTTTTCTTTCTTTCAGTGTTGTAGTTCACAATTTATAATCTTATGCGCTGTTTGTGTTCTGAATTGCGTGTATTTTCCCAATAAATAAATAAACATTGGCCCATTTTTTTTTTAAATCAGCTTTTCGATCAGAAAACACTCGACTGTTTTTGAGTTTAACTTCACCCTTTCTTTGAGTTTGTGAACTTGTTTGATTTCTCTATAATTTATTTCCCATTTCTACGAAATATATTCCCAGAAATAAATCCACAAGAGGCTGAAATTGGTTTTAAGATACATGTGGAAGACGTAAGACTCGTTGAGGTCACCTAGGGCCCAACGTCAACAGGCCTGTGTGATGCCATAAAAGTTTAATTGGTTATAAATTTATCGTCTTTTTATGTGGTGCCATAAAAATGTCGCTATCATTTAAAAACCCAAATGTTAGGAATGAACAGTCGAAAAGGGAATTTCTTTAATGTACCTAAGGCACAAACAAACATTATGTAACCAATTTATTTTTTAAAAGAAAAAAAAACAAACTTAGCAGGAGAAAATACAAACATATAAAGTTTTAGTAAGTATTTGTTTATGTTGTTTTTTTTTGCAATAAAACATCTCTAAACGAAATATTTTTAATGGAAAGGCAAACCGCAGAGTACCAAAGTATAAATCAATTGAAAAACATAATTTTGTAGATATTGAGAATCACTTCGCTAGGCAAGGCCTGTGTCGAAGTAGTTTCATTCCTTAATTGCATATTACACATATTTGTCCTTAATACTAAACACCCCCTGATTTTTTTTATTTTATCTTTATTTTTATTCCTTTGTGTACATCGTTAAACATGGTACATTTGCGGGTTTATTGCTATAGACCTTTCAAACTTTTTAGCCTAATGGCCACACTGACACCTCCACTAAGTCCCAAGGGCCAAGACCTAGTCTAAATTTTCAGGTGGATTGGTTGTGCTTGCGGGCCGGTGTTGGCCGGATTGGTGGTGCTTGCATGCCGGCGTTAGCCCGCGGGCCGTAGTTTGGAGACCCCTGCTATAGACTTATTTCTTTCAACTAACCAGCTCATCTTGGATACACCAAATTAGTTCAATCCATGGCAGATTTTATTAAAAAAATATGTTTAAATTTAAGTAAAAAAAGAAATACCTCCTTTGAAGGAGATACTACGAGTATTAAGGGACTCCTTTGAAGGAGACAATATTAAGTAAATACTTTTTGATAAAAATGAAAATTCTCGTTATTTTTTTATCAACCTCGTAGTCCTTATTGCTCCACTATGTGTAGATGTGGTCAACAGTATAAAAGGAATTTCTAAAGCCACCTTACACTGGATGCTGATAGAAAACAAACTTTATAATTTAAGGGAGATGTTTATATAATTCATATTATGATTATATAAGTTCGTATTGATATGCGATAGTAAACTTATTTGGCAGGAGTCGCCTTGTTTTAACATGTAACCTTATACACAACGATATTAAATTATTTCTATAAGGTAACCTTATACGATGCATATTAAAAATTTAAGTAAGTTTTTAATTGTAGACTGATTCGAGACTTTGACAAGAAGTAATTCGTTAAGGGATAACGAATAGGTCAACGAGTCTATCTAACTAAGTGACCTTATTTAAAAAAAATGCTGATGTAAAACAGATATTTGAAGACGACTTAAAATGATGAATTCTGCTATGAAAAGTCTGACAAAGATGTCTTTACGGAGAAGAACCAAAATCCATCTAGTAAAATTTGTAGTGTTCCCTTTAGTATTGTATGGAGTAGAAACATGGATGACGATAAAGAACGAAAAAATACATGATAGATTTCACTTACAGATGTGATACCTCTATCATTACAAAAGTAGAAACAATTTATATTATTATTGAAAGACTTCCGACAAAAGCACGAAAATAATCCTATTACACTTGGGGCATATTGCCAGAAATAATTACGAATGTCTGAAGAAGGTCACGGGGTCTCTTATAAGATGGACAGAACAAATAAAAGAGTAAACAGGATCATTTTTAAACGCTACATTCAACATAGTCCAAGATCGGGAAGAATGGAGACATGTGGTGTACCAAGTTCCAGACATAACGGAAGAACATGCCTCTTAGTACTGAACATAAAGAAGTTAGGCCTCGGCCACACAGGTAGGAGCCATGCTTGATGCTTAGAGCTACGCTGCGAGCTAGGCGGCATATCCTAGCGAACCAACGCACTGCATACTATCGCAATGGCCACACTGCACGCTTCGCGCCACGCTACATGACGAATAGTCACCTAGTGAGTCTCCTAGCGAACAGACGTGCTGGTTAATTTTATTGTATAACCAAGTGATTTAACAAGATGGCGGAAGTTTTAATAACAGCGGTGTATAAAAGGGAGCCTTTGTGAAACCCATCGAGCAAATTGTACAAAAATGTACCTGTAATAAAATCACTTTGGAATGAAGTTGCACAGGAAGTAAATAAAGATGGTTAGTTGTAATTAAATTGGTTAGTTTTGTGAGTGGCATCGTTTGTTGACTCAACTGCTCCCAAATGTCAAATGAATTTGTGCGAAGCATTTTGGTGTGACCAAGCATGAAGTCACCTAGTCTATTTATTAGTCACGTTGCACCTTGCGAAGCACTTTGGTGTGGCCTTAGTCTTAGTGTTTCAGGCAAAACTTAATAACCCTGAATAAAATAAAGGAATAACAATGACATGAGAGATCAGCAATATATTTTTGTACTTTTTTTATAGATAAATAGAAAGACATAGGCAATCCCTCGTGATCGAGCATGATTGTCAGACATCCTATGAATAGACGACGCCTGTGTATGTTTTGGTTTATTGTATGCAAGCTTTTGCACTTCAGTAAGCACGCAGTCTTGACCTGCCAAACTCTAAGTTTCAATTGCAAGGAAATCAAAGTTCAAAGACGATCGTCAGGTTAAATCTGTCGTAGCCTTTCATTAAGAAAATTGATATACAGTGATATTTTTGAGTTGCTTGATATCGCTAAAATTTATGAAAATCAGCTTATAAGAAACAGTAAAAAAACATAAATTCTGATATAAAACGGTTAAATCAGCCCGCACGTGAATCTGACTCAAATCGAACCTAAGTGCCGCGGTTTGCTAGTTGAATGCTAATCGTTAGACCACGGTCACTGATATATCTTTTTTTTATACCAATGTACGTACGTACATGACATCGATACATTTCAGGTCACTTCCTATTTACTTTCAAATGACCCAACCCACATCACAGTCCCGCTAACTCCATAAATCTCCTTTTCTGTCATTATCTTATTTTCTTGGATAAACCCGGCTTAAAGCAATCCTGTTATCTTTCCATTTTTATTTACAGTTTATAGAACACAATGTTAAATTAAAATGAATCATTGCTTTTGGATGCTTATTGGTTGTTTGTGAACACAATTTTTTTTATGTTTCTTAAGTATGTGTAACCACTAAGGTTAAAAAAATTCAGTCTTGAACAAGAAAACCACGCCAGCAAGGTAAGGCAATGTTACAGTTTAAATTTGATACCTTTAACCTAAGAAGTATTTTTACTAGCTTTACTTAGTAGTATTGAAATTTGTCCATTGTATCTTACAAATTTGTGTCTGATGGATGCTCCTTCGGAAAAAAAAGTAGAACTTTGAGGTCGATTTATTTTCATCTTATAAATTGGTTGTCCCAAAGCAATTCAAATGAACATTTTGATAGGGTATTTGTTGTTGCTGGTCCTGTGTTGTGAAATGGTCTGCCTCCTAGTGTCAGCTATATTGGTAGGGTGTGGAGCTTTTAGTAAACACTTACAGACAATATTTTTTAAGAGACCTTATCCAAATTTATGAGTGGTTTCGAATCCAAAGTTAGAGCACCCTTGAGATGAGTCTGCTCTCTAAACGACCCTATTAAATTGTCATTTTATTAATATTATAATAAGAATGGGCAGAAAACGTTTTATTTCGTTTTATTGTTAATTGTTCAAAATAAAATAATAAATAAAATTTAAATATGGTTATCAAGTTTCTTTTAAAAGTAGGGAAAATCCCGGTCGAAATAAAATAACTTTAGCATCAAAACTAAGGTAAATTTCTGGTAAGCCGTTTCCTTCTTTTGAAATAAATTTGATAACCGTGTGATATTGAGTTTTTAATATTTCAGAATATAACGAAACGACACGTTTTTTAACAGTTCTAGTTGACATACCGCTGAGGGTAGAGATATCCAATTTTAATTGTAACATCATCTGACCATGCGTAGCAGATGATGTTACAATTAAAATTAGTTGGCAATCCTTACCAGGTCTGTCCATCGCGTTGGTACTTGTCCCGTGATCGAGACCCTTCTGTTTTCCTTGGATCAGCAGTATTTCTATTGTATCTTCCATGTGATAATGTGGTCTGATAATCTGAGGATTCACAGTTGTATTATTGAAGACAAAGGCCATTCAGTTTGTTGGTATTTCAAAATTTATAAATTTATCCTACGTGTTGTCCAAGGTATACAAAACATACTTCGCCAGCACGACATCCCTTTCGTGGATTAAATTTCTCTCAATGCCAAACAGAATTACCATGTTAAACTTGTCGCAAATCTTTTCTTGACATTTTTCATCTAAGTTAATTATTATGTGATGGCGCTAAATCTATCGTATCATCAGCGTACATCAGCCCACATACACCCGTTTGACGTTTTTATACCATCCACTGACCTTTGGTTTATTTAAATATTAAATAACCAGAGTGTCATTATACATCCTTGCTTCCACCCTGACTTGATAATTGGAATCATATTATGCACACCGTTGGTAATATAACCCATAATCTCAAAATAGATGGATTTTTTTCCATCACACGTTAATTAACAAAACGCCGACTTTATGAGCATTTTATGGGGCATTGTACAATAAGAGGATTTTTTATGACATGACAAAAAAATCTAACCAACCAGAGAAGTTACAAAAATTGACACATGTTGGGTAAAAAGTAATGAAAAACATTAATTTTCGTTGAAATCGTAAATAAAAACATCTTTCATTGTACTAAAATACGTTAATATTTCCACAAAATTTGTCCATTTTATTGTACTAAAAATACGTTAATATTTCCACAAAATTTGTCCATTTACCTTGATTTTAAATTCGTGTCATACAAAACTTGAATATCTCACTTCGAAGCGTTTGTTTATTATTTAGCAGAATATTAAGAGTGTGGGAGGAAATATTATATCTAACATTTTTTTTCAAAACTATCTTGCTTGTGAATATCTTGGTTGTTAATTTATATGATTTTTACCTTTCATCTATCTTATCCTTATTTCCTTAGAAAACGAGGATGATACTACACTTCACCTAAAGCTTAATGTATTACTATCACATATTGAAAGGTCTATAAAGGTTTCTTGATAGTTCATCTTCCCTTAGTTTGTTGCAATTTTTTTACTAAACATATTTTTATAAACATATGCAGATGCGGAAAACCGCTCTGATAGATTTTTTTTGGTTTTAATTAAATGATGATTAACTTCTTCAAATGTAAATTAAATGTATACGGGGTAAACTTTCTGTTATAAGAAACAATAAATAATATCAATCCCATAATAATTATTTTAGCAAAACCCAATGGGTATTTTAATATTCTTTATACAATTATGTTCAAAATGCATTTTTACATTCGTCGTCTTCCAAAGCGTGTTTTACATCTTGACGATTCATTTAATGACCTCAGCCAACACTTTCCGTTGCGTGTGTGATTTAAATGTTAAGAACAGGGTAAAATATTATGAAGTGAATAAAATAAATAAATGTAAATTTTTTGTAAAATGACACAAATGAGTTTAAATTAGCTGCACAAAAAAACAAACTTTTGCTTGTTCTCTTAACCTTTCCCTTCCTGTGCTAAACAAATCCGCGCGTTCTTGTGCTGTGTATTCAATACACATGTAAAAATCAGCGATTTAAAATCGGAAAAATAAGAATATTGATAGCCAATCGCTTAAATTAATTGAATTTGAAGTCAAAAGTGATAATAATTGAAATTTAATTGCTGAAAACATGAAAAAAAATATCGGCCGACGTTCACAAAACGGGCGAAACGACTACCTCAAACCGAAGCCCGAGAGCTACTGAAGCGAGCGAACTGAGATTCTATTCTTGCGTTCCCATATACCGAAGTAGAATGAGAGTGCGACGTGAATAGCGTCATTTCCTCACGCATAACGGTTTTTTTAGAATGAATATACTTACGTCACATACTAGCACACGTTTGATTGTATTGGTGAATTTATTCCCGATTTTCGCAAAATATCTCTGAGGTGACCGATACGTGTAAATTATTATTAATATTAGTTTTTTCATTCAATGCGTAAATGTATTATGGAGGAATACCTAAAATCCGAACCCAGTATTTATTATATTTATAGAGATATTGAAGTGCTTAGAAGCAATGTGTACTAGTTACACATCACGGGACAGCAAGGGTTAAACACGCATTTCGCACATCGTTCATTATTTTCATTGCATGCATTTCCAATGCATAAACTTAACACCTTTCATTAATTTCCCCCCAGTTTTTGTTACATATAAAACAATAATGGTGCAAATGAAAAAACATAAAACGTATAACCTCAATATAAAGCAAAAATATTTTATTCGAAAACAGAGCCTGGTATCTAAAATTCGGCCATAAAAGGGTTGTAAAGTAGCCCCCATTTACAACTTAGACCCTTGGAAGGTGAGTTGTTAACAGCAGCCCTGGTGTACTTATAAACCCTTGTCATATATTTATTTTCAGTTGCAGCGAATTAACTCCTGAAAAAAACCATCAAAAACATAAATAGCGGAAATGTGTCTGAAACCCGGAAAGCTAACAGATGATTAAATTAAGGCACTGAAGCGAGATATTTTTTGAGAGCCTTCTCCATATGTGCTGGTTTATTGCTCAATAAATGTGTACGTTTACAAAGATAAAAAAGGCTCAAAGAGCTAATATTAAAATTATAATAAATGTGCGACTTTTATAACGCAGTTCCATAATCAAAATCACCCAATGTGCGCTTTGTTTATAAGTTTATTAGCTTTACCCGTGAGATTGCTCACGTGGACGTTACGTAGTTATGTCATTACTGAGATTTGTTTTTTCGATATTTTTGTAGCCAATATAATTTATTAGCTTTAACTGTGAGATTACTCACGTGGACGTTACGTAGTTATGTCATTACTGAGATTTGTTTTTTCGATATTTTCGTAGCCAATATAATTTATTAGCTTTAACTGTGAGATTACTCACGTGGACGTTACGTAGTTATGTCATTACTGAGATTTGTTTTTTCGATATTTTCGTAGCCAATATAATTTATTAGCTTTACCTGTGAGATTGCTCACGTGGACGTTACGTAGTTATGTCATCACTGAGATATGTTTTTTTCGATATTTTCGAGGCCAATATAATTAGGCATGTAGTTAAGACATGTGGTATAGTTGGTAAAATGTTAGTATTCCATTTGGAGGGTTCCAAGTTCAATTCCCAATGGGTATTAAAAAAAAACGAAAAATAGGAGCCCAAAGTTGATTAGAAGTTTCTTTGGTAACAATATTTTACACGCTTGGCGTGTTCAAAAGTTTTCTACGTCCACGTGCGATAGTATTTTTAATACGTACTATGGCAAGTTTTACGTTAATTTCTATTCGAGTGGTTCTTAACCTGAAAGCTTTTTTACTAGGGACATGGACAATATACCTCCGTGGCCTGGTGGTAAGACATTTGTCTGCCGATCCGGAGGTTGCGGGTTCGATCCCCGCTGGAACCCAGATTTTTTAAAATAGGACTCCAGTCTGGTTAACACTTAGGGCCTATAAAAACATCTTTCTGGTTGGCTGGAAGAGATTGCCACATGGCAATAAACTCGCCAGGTTAAAAAAAAAAAAATATAATCTCCCGGTTTACTCTTCAACGTGCATCATTTCTGATATGTCGAGAGGCATCACACGAATAAATGAAGAGACGATGACATATGTATTTAAAGTCTTCTTCATGATAAAAACAATGGTTTTTAGGATATGTTGGATGGTTTTGCCTATATTCATTTTTAAAGTTAGGCATTGATTTTAAAAAAAAAAAAAATGATAATTATAAATTATTTCTAAACCTTAAGTCAATGATAGTTGCATTTAAATAACTATTTAAATGCAACAATTCTTCACTTTGATACATGTCTGATAGATTCGCCAGCGTATTTAATTTAAAGTAATTCAGGCGTCATTGTCTTCGATTTCACATTTTTGCTTCCTGATTAGCTCTCTGAAATAAGTGTAATGATATTAAATTTAGGACATTTAATGCATTATAAATAACACACTAATGATAATGGGATCCATATAAGTTAAGTGGCTCCTGAGTTTTGCGAATGCAGACACACGAACTCTACATGTTAATTATATAAGTATAGACCAACGGTCCGCAAACTATGGACGCATATTACTAGTGTTACACGACCAAATACAGAATTTCCATGAAACTTCAACATAATTTTACAACTTGAATAAAAACATTATATTTGATAAGTGCCAGTATTTAGTTTCTTTAGATTTTATCATTAAATTAAGCAAATAATGTGTCTTCATCGTTGCTGGGCTTCTCAGTTGAGAATTCTAAGGAGAACTCCTCACTTTTACAACGTCAATTTGGTTGGAAAATGAAACTGTGTCGTGAAGTTTATGTTTCATTCTTCCTTTCTACTTTTTGAATGAGTAAGCCGTTGCACACTAACAAACTCACCGTCCAAAACGACGTACTGAAACCGAATGCCTTCCGAAGTATCGGAGCAAACGGGCATGTTTTTGTTTTCCTTTTTTTGAAAGAACAAATATGACAGAAGTTATATAGTAGGTATCCTTTTACCCCCGAATACAAAGCGGAAAAATGTATGTGTCATTCAAGAGGAGTAGCACAGCGCAGGGTTCGAACCGGCGACCTTTCACACGGAAGTCCAGTGCGTTACAGATTGGCCAACTCAAATAATATGTATTGAACCAATATGAGATATTATTTCCCATATATACACGTATTTGTTAATTTTTGTCATAAACGTATACTTTCTAAACTCAAATTCTAGGGTAAATTAATTTGATAATGAGTAAAGAGGGTAGGTACAGGTATCTTTATTGTGAAAAAGGCGGAGAAGGGGCCGAGAGGGTTACTTGTGGTACGCCAATGTTTGTAGCTTTCATTAGGTGGTTTATTTAATTAAAAAAAAGTTGTTGCGCCCTTGGTATAGAGAATAAATAAGACGCTTGAAAATACTGTACATATAACGGGGGCCTAGACAATGCTTACATTTCAATATTACGGAGGGGAAAAAATATTGAAAGTAATTATTCAACGCCGCGAAAAGTGAAAGAAGCAAAATTCTTAGCAAGAAATTCCTTTTTCTAAAAAATTTAAAGCCAGCCCCTGGATAACAAAATATTTTACGTTCTCGTAAATAAAAGTCGTTAAAATTCACCTTTTGTAATTAAAACCTCACATTCTTTAAAAAAAAATATTTTTATAAGTGACCAACTGAATAGTCGCGTAAGATTTAGTTATTCAATTAATCATTATCATTATCAGCTGGGTTGACTACAGTTTTGGATATTGGTCTCTCCTGTCCTTCAATTGTTCCCATCACTGGCACATTGCTTCCAGTTGCTGCCGGCAACTATTATTATATTGGTCTCTCCTCTCCTTCAATTGTTCCCATCACTGGTACATTGCTTCCAGTGGCTGCCGGCAACTATTATTATATCATCCGATTAACTTGCTAGAGTTCCTCCCATTCTTGTTTTCTTTGTCCTTGGTAGAATCTTCGGCACTTTCTGGAACCACTTACCATTGGTACATTGAACGATGTGCCCTGCCAGGTCCACAAGATTTAGAAGGCCATTTGACTTATCTTATTTAACAAAGGTGTTAAATACTCGTGAATAAATACAACAAAATAATGAATATGGAATGAGATGAGAAAGTAAGACTAAAACCAGAATGTTAATTACGAATACCGAATCTGTTTTCTATCAGTTATTTGACTCCGACAAAATCGAGATTATCACAATATTCGAATGACGTATGAGATTAACTCCGATGGGTTTTTTTTTTGACAAAATTGTATTAGTTATGTGGCAAATTTTAGCTGTTGCCTCATAGATAGTACACAACACTCAACGAATGTAAACATAATTTATTTTATTGTACAATCTGGCGTACTTATTGCTTCGTGACAATCTGGCGTACTTATTGCTATGTGAAAATCTGGCGTACTTATTGATATGTGACAATCTCATCTAACTAGTTAGAAGAATTTTTAAAATACCTTAATTGAATACCTAACTGGAACTCTTTTTTAAATAAATACCTTAATTGAATACCTAACTGGAACTCTTTTTTAAATAAATTGAATTTCAACGGAAATCGAAACCATTACACCTGGGCTGAAAGACAGACGTCTTACCAACCAGACTAAGGAGATCGTTGGCAAGATGACTATATAATTGACGAATACTAATCAGTTACATAAATACATTTAGAGCAAAAAATGCATACAAGTAAAATTAATCCCTAATCTACTAAAAATCGAATTCAGGACGCAAGGATAATAAAAATAAGCAAAAACCAAATTAAATCAAGGCTTATTTTTAAATGTAATTCACACAAGTAATTTGATTCATATAATAAATTATAAAGTGATAGTCTATGTTACATCTGAGGATTTTGGAAAAAAATATTAAAATAAAAGCAATTCTCCTGGGCTCGTCCGGGATTTGAACCCGGGACCTCTCGCACCCGAAGCGAGAATCATACCCCTAGACCAACGAGCCATGTTTATTTCGTTTAAAATATGAGCATAAAAGCAGTAGAAGCATAACAATATCAAACAACAATAAAAATACTTTTATTGCAAAATCGTGCTATGAATTGCGAACACTACATTTTTTGTGCAAACCGCAAACAGTGTCATGTCAGTTTTGGACATACTCGTAAATAACCAACTACCCGTAATTAGTTAATTTTACCACATAAGCAAATCTCTCAAATTATGTCACTATTTCTTCAAAGAAAACATAAATATACTAGTAATTATTTACATTCCCTCAGCAATGGCGTCTCAATAGCTAGACGCGTAAAAAATGGCGTCTCAATAGCTAGACGTGTAAAAAAATAGTCAGCGTGCTGCGAACCTGCGTCAATATTACCAGGCGACTTAGCAGGGTTCACACATCTATGACGTCTGCGGGATGGATTGTGCATCTAGATGTGAGAAAAAAGCTCGATTCTAGAAACGGGCTTTTTTCTTACAGAAAATCACAAAATCATCGTGGATAAGCAGCTCAAAATTGGTGTTGGAGTGGTGAGAAGTACTCGACTACGACGCCCAGAATTGATGGCGATGGTATTCATTGTACTTTCACTGACATATTCAAATATAAACCTTATTTTAAAAAATAGGTCTCGATGCAAAATATCATCAATTGTTCGTGGCTTTCGATATTTATAGTAAATCAGCAATCTTTGTGCCATAGGACGGTGGTTATTCTCAATCGAAGTTTCCATTTAGTTGTCATCAGTGGTAAAAAATAAATAAAATAAATAAATAAATAATAGGTTTATTGATAGCAACATAGTATGTACAGATTATATTTAAATAACACTTCTAAAACACACAAATTGCAGATAATACATTAAATACAGAAGCTATCAAAAGGTCTGGGCTCATCTAATAACTTCCCCTCGGCCAAGATACACCCCACCAATATAGAGCAAACCCAGCCACGGGGACACCAGATGTTTTTCAGCCCACACCCTAATCGGTCTTTCAGAACGAAAACCATCTTCGAGTTTCGTATTACTTAATGATTAGGGCAAAAAATGCGTTAAACTATTAAATGCAAAAAATGCGTTAAACTAAACTATAAAAATGTACATTTAGCACGTTTGGGCTGAAGTAAGTTAGATTTTTTTTATCATAATGACATAAGTACATCCGATAAATACGAAACTACTTTACGGACAACTTAATTTACTACCGTAAATAAATAAATGGACCCGATGATTGTTTCTCAGCGCAAACAAATTAAAACAAACTTTTAAATTCGTTTTGCCCCAACCATCTATCCGAAAAATACGAAAATATATAATTTTCCTGAAAACATATTATAAACTTTTTTATTGAATTATATAACCTCCGTAGTCAAGTGGTAAAATTCTTGACATATAGTTCAACCGAGGGGTTTCGGGTTACCCAAAAAAAGAGTGGCAGTCTGGTTAAAGAGTTCATCTGGTAACAATACTCGTACGCGCTTAGCGGTAGTGTTGCCAACACGTTCAATGACGAACCGCGAGTTCCTCTCCTACTCTAGAGATTTTAAAAACCTTAACGCTCTTCAAAGCGCCCGAAATACTAATTTGGATACATTGAAGGGTCAATAAAATAAAGTGCTTAACAATATCAAAAGAGCCACTCAGATGCAAACTGATCATCGATAACGTACTCATCGAACAAGTCATGCGATTTACTTGCCTAGGTATAGAGATCTCCAGCAACAGTGACCTATACAGTGAAATACGAGCACAAACTAATAAAGCGACAGCTTTGGCTGGCTGCCTGCGGGACACTATATGGAGAAACAAACACATGCTAACCGAAAGTAAGGCCAGGATATATAAGACATGCGTCCGTCCCATCATGATATATGGGATAGAAGCGAGAGCCGATACCAACAGGACAAAAAACCTTCTCAGAGTGGCAGAAATGAGAACCCTACGCTCCATCGTAGGCAGAACTCTTAGAGATCGAATCAGAAATGAGACGATAAGGTCTGTCTGTGGTGTTGAAGACACAGTGAGGTGGGGAAGAAACAGAAGTCGCTTCTGGAGGGATCATGTGGACCGCATGGAGGATATAAGACTGGCAAGAATCGCTTAGACTGAAAACCCTAACAGCAGGAGATTACCAGGAAGGTCCCCGAAAAGGTGGAAGGACAGCTGGACGTCATCATGCCAGGAGAGTCCACCGTCACACACAGGTCATACGATCTAAACCAAGAGGAAGAAGAAGAAGATATATTGAAGGGTATACGAAAAACAATATTAAAGCTCATCAATCGTTTTTCGCCGTAATAAGTGAAGTGAAAAAAAAGTTATTTGTTATTTTTCTTCGATATATTTCTTATAAGTACATACTCAAAATGTTTGAAAATATAAGAAAGCGAAGCGACTTATTCTATAAATCTTTCAACCTATAATTCAGGGACGAATCGTAATATATTATGATCTATCGTGCTTTTTTTACGTTATAAGAAAATAAATATCTTCACATATTCCTAGAATTATTATCGTACTGTCTTCTCACTTGAGACTAGATATAATAAACATCACTTAAGCTTTGACACAATGTAAGTTTATATTAATATCAATAAACATACCTATCTACTCGTATATATTTCTTTGCGAGAGACCTTTATTATTGAAGTTCTTTTTTCTGGATATTTTTTCACCGTTTTATCTCTCTTTTTGCTGTATGAAAATGTTCTACCGTGTTTATTTTCTTATAACGAACATATTACAATAATTAATCACGCAAAAAGTTTTTGAAACAAATTGTAAAAGTTCAAGTAATTAATTCATTCATATCCGTATCCGGACCATCAATTATGCCACGTGTTTCCAGAAGGAAGCAATAGAGATCATTACATCACTGGCAATAATCAGGTGCTGTCCAGAGTATGTAGTACTGATGTTTAGACAAACTAGCATGTGTTGTGAGTTTTATATATCCTCACAAACAAATTCCGTGCTATTTTTGTTCAAGAAACACTGCTCACCTTACATCTAGTCATCTCTACTCGAAGTTTATTCAGGGATCTCCAAGTAGGTTGAGACGCTTGGTCTCCAGGTTTATATTTTCATAAAGCTTTACCCGTTCAACGGGGGTTTTTTTATTTCTTATTCAGAAAATGCGCATTATCCGGAGGAATAGTTATTTCGAGAGCTTTCTTAATCAAGTCCTTTTTTCTGAAAACTTTCGTTATTTTGTCTCATGATTTGGATTCTGATTTTTTTCTTTCATGTTTATTTTCTTATAAAACACGCGTTGTATTTGATCACTCTAAAACATTTTTTAAATCCATTTTATTGCAAAATCTATAGGTTTCTCTCTATAGGTTCCATAAAAAATAGGGGTTGATATTAAGCACCTCCATTCAGATTGGTCCACATATCACGTCCTTCGAATCCGTGGTCCAATTAGTTCCTAAGCGATCTATTATGTCTATTGTTAAAGTTTATTTTAAGGGCCTTGGATTTGGAAGATTAATTCAACGGCCCTGAAGTCTAGGGTAAATCTGTAGGATGACTCATCCCGGAGTCTAATTTGTGATATCTGTCTTTTACAGGCTACTGAAATAGACTACCTGAAAAAGATAAGGGTTGTATTCTCCTGGCCCCGCGACCCACGGGGAGGAATTTCGTTACACACTGATAAAGGATTCCAATTAACTAATGCTTCTTTCGCACATTTGTAACTTATAAAGCTAATTTGTACACAAATTTTATTTTATGGGAACATTTTGAATGTATTTTACATATAACCCCAAAACGATATTCCATACAATAAACTGTGGTAAAAAATAACTAAATCAAAATTCTGGAAAGTGTGTTAAATACTATTCACTGATTGCACATATAATAAAAAGATAATCTTAATTACCTAGTTGTTTAGACCCTTGACTTACATTCAGGGGTTTCGGGTTCAATCCGTTCACGGAATGACCACGTTGAATAAATTTTCCGACATCGACATGTTTCATGTCTTGGTCAATAAATTGAGAAATGAGCTCCTTAATAAATGTTGTAGGCACTTCTGAGTCACTCCACAGAGAACTATTTATGTTTTTACTATATTAATACTCTTATAAATAAAATTTTATTTCCTGTGATTTAAACCTGTATCAAATATTGAATAAAATAAATACTGGTAATAATTTGGGAAAATTGGCCGATACTCGCACGCGCCGAGAACATGTGTGAGCGTTGATACCTTTTCATATACTGTAGTGATGCCTGAATGTGCAATGATAAACTGCGAGTTACGTGTGTACTCGAATAATTACTAGCTTAAAGGCTTGATTATTAGAATCGAATTCCATATAGCCTACATATCACCGTTGAAGGGTGCCATATGAAACAAAAATTATATCAATATTAAAATTATAATATAAAGTATGATATGCAAAAAAATACGACAAATATTTTTTTATTGTTAATAAAACAGTTTCTAGATATTATGATGGGAGAATTAAGTAATGAATAAATTATGGTCTAAACAAAATTCCTGATTAATTCCTCAGTTAAACATTAGGTAACAAATAGTTTATTTCTTTACTATTTGCCGGATGAGTGTGCTTTCCAAGGTACCATACATTTCTTGAATCTTGGTTACCCATTGTGAATGTGGCACTTTTGTTTTTTTTTACAAATTTATAGTACAAAAACATCCCTTAACCAAATTCTAATTATTAGTTTTATTTTATTAATCTCAGAATGAATGTTGCAAAATCCAAAGTAATTGTGATTTAAAAGTGTGAAAGGAAAAGTAAATGTGACATACGGGGAAAAAATAAAGCCATCAAAAAATTTACACATAACTCAATGCTATAAGCGAAAATACTTGTATTGTTAAACATCCACCTTGGTTACATCGAATTTCTTTATAAACGTTTCTTCTGTATACGAACACAACTAAAAATAAAACACCTACCCTTACTGCGTTAAAGCATTTTAATTATATAATAATGGCAAATTGATAAAAAAAAACTGCATTCGATAAAAAGCAAAGCTCCCCTGAAGCACAACAAGTCTTGTTTGTGCTCCCCTGAAGATGAGGTGAAAGCCTTGAAATCGGTAGGGTTATACCGTTACAAAAAATTGGAATAAACTGTGTTTGATAAAATAAATTACAATGTCTTTAAACTTCCACAACGGTAATGCCTTAACTATAAACCAAAAAAAATCTTTTACATATTGTATTAATAAATGAGAAAACTAGACGAAGAAAATCCAAGAAAATTGTGGATGGATGCAATGAATAATATAAAAAAAAAACATAATGTTCAAGACGGGAAAAATCATAGATGTATTTGAAAGTGTTTAAATGTTGAGTTAAAATATATGAAAGTCTGGCGCTCTGTCTTTTTATCTTACCTCGACAAGGAAACTTGAGGACGAAAATTTTATTGATTTATTTATTTTACACATGACATAAATATACATAATTAGCGAAAAAACAACAGGTAATTTAAGTTGGACACAATTTTAATGGATCTGGGTTTGTTGTTTTTAATTTGTCGTGTCCCCAGTAAACTAGGCTGTATCTCACTGAGGACATGTAGCATGAAAAAATAAATCGATACTTCTTTCCAATTTTTGATTATATAAAACCTCGTTGCACATTCTCATCAACCTGACAAACAGAGACACTCAATTACATATGTATGTATACATCACTCGAAATCAAACTCCTCACACTTCATCATTCCAGACATACCAAAACATCCATCCCACAATATACCGCACATAGTCATAAAATAACACATGTATAAAAAATACAGAACAACAAAAAACACCGCAGCTTACACAAACCTTTTCCACGAGTCATTCCTCTTGCAAGCCCAAGTACTCAAACTCCTGCCGCAATAACAACCACGCTCCGATCGACTACCTAAATTGTTTTCCTCCCTTTGCCTTTATTGAATTCGGCATTAGAAACAACATTTAATAAAGAAAAACATATATACTTCTATCTAACCAATATTTAATGACATTTTCTTCTGTGTCATGGCAATTTTGCATTAAATGTCACTCATAAATTCAACAAATATTTCTAAATTTAGCTACCTACAAAAAATATATATAATTTTAAAACGTACATAAAAATATTCTTTACTACCAATAGAGTTGGGTAGAGGTATTTTGAAAAGATAAAATATGTGTTTTTAACCATACGTACTTAATACACCCCTTTTGGTTTCCCTACAAACATCTTTTTCATAGAAATAAAAAGTAATTTCAAAGTTCTTCGTTTTCAAAATATTTCGCCCTTTTGTAACAAATTGTCTTTTATAAATATACAGATGAAATAATTTTTCCATAAAAGTCCGATACAAAACTTCACAAATGCGGAGATTTAACTTGGAAATATTGATGAAGAAAACTTTGTAAAATAACACAGTATCGAAGTTTTGATAAAGATTTAAAATGTTTTGTTAAAAGAATCATTATCAAGCAATATGAAATCAGTTGTACGTATGTACTCGTATATTGTATATACATGAGTAACAATAGGGTTGGTATGGTTACGGATATATGAATGTCATAGTGATAATTTAGTTAAAGAAAAAAAGTAACCTAAATTTAGTATTATTTCTTCCAAATAAGACATAATTTAGTTCAAGAAATATGAATGGGTCGGAATGAAAAAAAAACAGAAACTGGCTGAGGATATGCGTAACTATTGGAGGCAACAATGTAAGAGACAAATACACAGTAACAGCAAAATGTTCAGGAAATGCAAATTTTTCGACAAGTGAAACAACATAAGAGACTGGAATGGAAGCCAATCACCGTCGCCCTGATTGACCATTTCAGCTTCTAAAGATCAAAAACAAATATATACAAAAATACATTATTTATAATGAAGGCATTAACATTGTGCAGGTTTAAAAACATTGTAATTTATTTTATCAAACACTGTTTATTCCACTTTTTGTAACGGTATAACCCTACCGGTTTCAAGGCTTTCACCTCATCACCAGGAGACCACAAACAAGACTGAATTATATTCGAACTGGTATCGATATACGCGCTTCTAATGGTAAACATTCGGATTGGAGACTATGGGGGAGGGATGGAGGAGGCAACATCAGCGAGCAGCGGCGATATTCTTGGAAAATATGTGTTTGCCAGATGTTCACTCCGATGCACTGACTAAAATATTATTAGAGCCAGTTACCTGTACAATTTATTTCCGTTACCACTGATATGTAAGAATTTGGCATCATCGATAGAAAATGTATGGTTTTCACGGTGACAACGATTAGCTATTTCAGAATAAATTAGAGGATTTGCTAAGGCGGATTTGTGTTCACGAAGTCTTTTTTCAAATGATCTTCCTACCACATAAAATATGATGAGGTGAAAGCTTTGAAACCGGTAGAGTTATACTGTTACAAAAAGTGGAATAAACAGTGTTTGATTAAATTGAACAAATACAACGTATACAAAAAGATTGTCTTAAAAAATATTGTGGGGATAAAAATTAAGCTTGACTTTTTTAAAAACTGTATTATGAAATTGTTTTTATTTTCAACCTTTCAACTTAGCGAGCGATTAAATTTACATCCCTTAATTTTTCACGGGTTACAACTACGAGTAGCGCGTATTTTTCATAGCTTTTTTTAATAACGTGTTTTTTTTTAATTTTTTAATAAATATTAAGTATTATTCCATCATTTTATTAAAAAGTTTTATATCTTTAAATGAAAAACTACGGATTGTGTAGGTTTTCGTTTTTTTTAATTAGGATTACTTTTGACTTATTGAAATATAAAACTCTTTTTTCCAGGAAAGTTGAATTTACCTTTGTGCCTTTATCACGTGTTTACTCGTATATCAGAGAATAATGAAATTAAAAAAAAAATGATTTCGATGTCTCTCCGATCACAGTTTCGAGTTACGCTATTTCACAAATTATCCTTTGGCTTTTCCAGGATTTTTTTTTACTGTCCACGCTGTAAGACTCTGCTGGAGCTGTTACTAGATAATTTAAGACTCGCACCATTGTTGACATAATATATAGACGACCTCCGTGACCTAGTTGGTAAGACGCTCGTATCCCAACCTGGTGGTGGCGGGTTCGATTTCCGTTGGAACCCAGATTTTTTGGAAAGGATTCCAGCTGGTTTTCAGTTTAGGCCTCTTTAACATTTTCCTGGTTGGCTGAAAGATAATTCCACATGGCAATAAGCTCACCAGACTTTACTATATACAACGAAAGTGTAATACAATACAATAATATTAAAGATCTGGGTGTCTTGTTCCACAGAAATCTCACATTTGGTCCTCAAATAGAAATTATCTGCAATTCAGCGTATAAAACTCTATGATTTTTAATGAGAATCTCTAAGTGATTTGAAAACCAATTGGTGTCCAAAACGTTGTTTAATTATTTGATCCGTAGTAAACAAACCCGATGGGGGCGCAGAACTCACTCATGGTTGATAAAGTACAAAAAAAAATATCTACGATACCTCTACGAGTATATGAGTGAGTTTGGTGTCTATCCATGGCTTTATTCTACTCAGTTTCTGCTGGGCATGCTCGGGTATAACTCCCTGACGTTCTATACGTTGTCAAACTCGTTCGAGGAGTTGTGAGCTGTCCAGCATTACGTCAAAGATTAGCGTTATATGTTCCTAACAATTACACTAGACTGCCCCGGCAAGAACTGTTCTCAATAACTTAAGCAAGAACGGGTCTTCCAGCCGCTATGCCTGTTGGAAGGGTCTTAACTCTTTTGAACGGGACTGCTTCGGATATTGACATATTCCATATCACATTACCAAAAGCAAAATAAAATTTTCTTCTAAGATTGAGCACGTTAGAAAGCACTCATCAACGACTTTAAGTGACTTCGAATATATGTGTATATATACATGCATATACATTATTTTTTTATTTTACATAATTTTTAAATGTTTCATTATTTTTAATGTTAACACATCTGGTATTTTTCAAAGTAATTGGGCTAAGCCTTTGTTGAAAAAAATAAATACTTAAACATACCATCATGTATGTTATCTCTCTGTCACGAGAGAAAGCGTTAGACTTTATTTTCGCGACAAAAATCTTTCGTCCACATTTTCATAAAATTATTATGATGTCACCTTGCACCAAGCTTTTATTATTTACCCATATGTCTCATTTACTTTTCACGTGATTCGTTTTTAATATAAACTAATGAATACATCTATAAGTAATAGTAACAAATTAGTGTGTTATTGGCAGTTTTATTTTTTATCAACTTTTACTGTCAGGGATTTTTCTCTTGATAAAATCCCCTTATCATAAAGTATTCTGATCAATGTTGGGCGTGTCCTGTAATAACTCGTCGGTGAATCCTTAATGTGATCCCTACATCTATAAGGTGTGTCATTTATTGAATAATAAACTTCAATGAGTTAAAAAAAATTAAAGTAAGTTTTTTGGAAGTCAATAAAGATTTTTATCAAAATACTTTCACAATGTTATCTTCTTTGTGATGGAAAACTTAACGGTTATATCCTGGGCACGTGGCAAGGATCCTAAAATATTTATCTGAATTTTCGCAGGTTCTTTTGCTTTTTTCACCGATTTCCGGTGACATTGCGTCATATTTACGTAATGATTAGTACCACATTTTGGTTTTATTGAATTATTAAATATTGATGGACGGTTCGTAAAATGAATTCCTGAATTGGAAGCCGGTTGTAAAAAGGATATAAAAGAAAACAAGGCTTTATGGGCATATTGGGTTTTACAACCCTTCGGTGACATTTTGTATTAAGACATGATTTTTAGTATTGAAAAATCTCTTCGTCATCGGTTTTGGTTCACCCTTTAGGCTTTTTAGATATCTTTATGTATATTAAGGGTCATAAAAAACGACCTCTTAGTTAGGATCCGCTACTTCCAGCTCGGGAGTAGCGGGTTTGATTCCCGTTGGAACCCAATTTTTTTTAAAGAATACTTTCTGGTTTCCATATTCTAGTTGGTTTGAAGAGATTTCCACATGACAATGAGCCCAACGAAAGTGTAAATATACGTTAACAACGAAAGTGTAAATATAATAAATACTTTAAAAAGTTATTTTTGTTCAAGATACATCGTTAAATAAACCATTAAATCTATACAATAGGGTGTGATTTATTTATTATGAAAATTACAAAGAACACGAAAATTCTGCACGATAATCTATATTACTTGTAAAATACTAAAAGCACCCTTAAAATAAGGCATTATTATTATATTTGTCAATGTGCTTGCTAAATAACCTTCCTAAACTGTTTGTCTACCTCACAAATTGTCTATTTTAAAAGCATTTCAAAGACTATACATAAAAAAATTATAATTAAAAAACTGCATATGTTCTTTCGGCATGTTGTTGTTACGTTCTTTGTAACTTGGCGTACTTTGAGCACGATTCTTACGTATTTTGACCATGTGCAAGTAAAAAACACCAAAGTCTGAAGAAGCTGGTGATCACATGGACAGTTGAGGGAAGGCGATCAAGATAAAGGATTCATATGAGATGAACGGATCAAATAAAGCAGTTAATATGATCGTCTTTGAGCTCTGCATTCAACACGTCCCAGAACCGGTAGGGATGGATATAGGCGGTGCGGCAATTTTGATACATAGTAGAGGATCACGGCGCTCAGCATTGAGCGCGTAATGAAGAAATCTGCATACATACCATATATTTTCAACAAAATGCAGAAAATATTTAAATTGTTCGAACGTGTTGAAACTAATAGGATAGAAATTCATTACTTGATCTGTTTAGACTTTGTATTGTACCGGTCGTGAAATCGAAAATGATTGTATGTATTTTCACAATGAAGTAATATACGAGTACTTATACAGTAGGTGTCTTTTAGACAGTTGATTTTTTTTCGTCACTGTCAAATTCGAAAGACAGCCGAAATGTTGTAAAGTATCAAAATAAAACAAAAAAATGAAATGTCTTATGTTTAAATAAAAATTTGATAGTTACCAAACTTTTAAAATAAAGTTAAGGTTTTCAAAATAATTTTCGTTCTTAAATATTTCTTAATTCTACAAATATTTATTCTATTTATATCAATACGAGTATAATGGAGAATAACGTGAATTAGTAAAACCAAGATATAATATGATACTATCATATAATTTTATGAAGTTGTAGGAGTATATAATATGATGGTATCATAATTTTATGAAGTTGTAGGAGTATATAATATGATGGTATCATAATTTTATGAAGTTGTAGGAGTATATAATATGATGGTATCATAATTTTATGAAGTTGTAGGAGTATATAATATGATGGTATCATAATTTTATGAAGTTGTAGGAGTATATAATATGATGGTATCATAATTTTATGAAGTTGTAGGAGTATATAATATGATGGTATCATAATTTTATGAAGTTGTAGGAGTATATAATATGATGCTATCATATAATTTTATGAAGTTGTAGGAGTATATAATATGATGCTATCATATAATTTTATGAGGTTGTAGGAGTATATTTTACTTAATGTATTCGAGTGAACAGTTCCTTTTCTGATTTGTTGGATAATTAAAAAAAAACATAAAGCAAGGATTTTTTGTGTCACCCTGGTTGTTTAATGTAGATTAATATGTTAAGGAACTATTGAGGTCAATAGGTGCCATGAAAATGTCTAATGGGAATGTGTGAGGAGTGCTGTTTACTGATGATATGGTAGTGTAAACGGGGAATGAGGATGAATTAAAGAGTCTGATAAGAAAATTATATGAGCGATTAAGAGAAAATTCTGAGAATAAATGTTGTGAAACCAAAAGTCATTGCGATAGAAAAGTGTGCAAATAAAGTAAATACGATATATTAGCGAGTAATAAAATGTTAAAGTAGATTGATAATTCTTTTATTTAGGTTCTATTTTCTCAGATTATCTAAGAATTTCCCTCATTATTTTCGATAGAGAATTCGAAATGAAATTATAAGGGGTGAATTATAAGGGATGAATATGAACTTAAGGTTGATATTAAGAGTAAGATGAAGAAGAGCACGATGGTTTGGGTATGTAGAACGAATGAGTGAACAAATACTAACGAAACAAATAAAGAATGCAAATGAGAGGGGAAGGCGTGGTAGACCAGGACCAAATAAGGTATGGTTGTATCAAATGAATTATATTTTTAAAGAAGGAGATGTAAAAAGTTAGGGAAACCGTAGAAGTTGTATGATATATATGTAGTAGAGACGAAGATATGAAAGTTTGACGGACATTTATCTCTGCCAACCTTGATAATGATAGTGCGTGATTGTATATATATTTACAAAATCTATAAACATAAATTTTGTTCATATAAATATAATGGAAAGTGTTGGGAATAAATTAAGTTTTAAGATGATGCTGTATATTTTTTTACGTCACAAGTCCAATAACATCAAATAACCAGAAACCAATTAAATGGTTTCAAGTCTAAATAAAGATGTATAGTATATGATCGTGGGGTACAAATTAAACTTCCGTACGGGAGATTGCTGGTTCGAGCCGTGCACTTTGATACTCCCCTCGAATGACACCGTTTTTTTCGGGCTCATATTTATTTATTTATTTAACACTTTAATTGCAAAACAATCTGGCGGGCTTATTGCCAGTCGGTAATCTCTTCCAACCAACCAGACAAAAGTAAATGAAGCAAGTTACGTGGTCGCATAAATCATTCAAATGACTATCCATCCCCACGAAATCCATAAACATATACGTGAGAACATGCCCACGAACCCTACAAAGACGGACAATCACCCGAACATTATTTTTCATATAAAGTGAGATATCATCAATCAAAAGGAAAGGAAAGGATGGTGGAGAGGAAAGGAAAAGAAAAATCAGGAATGAAACACGTTATTTTACTGACTAGAAATTAAGAGTTTTTTCAGTCGCTTCTTAAAGCATGCCAAGGACGGAGCGAGTCTTATATTGGTTTGTAACTGATTCCAGAGTCTCACTGCATGGACAGTAAAGGACGACGTAAAGAAAGAGGAGCGGTGAACTGGAAAGGCCAATAAATAATCTCTGAGCGTAGCGCTTTGAGCGTAGCGCTAATCCATGATTGGAAAGACACTGAAAATTTTCGGCGAGATAAGAGGGTGCGGCGTGACAGTTAAGGATATTATACAATAGAGACAGTATGTGAATTTGGCGTATATTTCTAACATTCAACCAGTTCAATGCCTTCTGGTATGAAGTTATATGGTCGTACTTTCGTAGGTTGAAAATAAATCTTAAACACACATTTTGAAGACGCTGTAGTTTGTCCAGCTGTTCCTCATATTCGGAGGTATAAAAAAATAAAGTAACAATAAAGACAATGTTGTTCATGATTTACTTCAAAAGCGGCTCAGTTTTGCCCACAAAGTTTATCAAAGAGTTCAATCCTGAATTTATCCACCGAGATATGGAAAGTTTCAACATCGTAACATTTATTCAACAAGATCACTTCGTATGCGAATAGTAATGGTTTGGAAAGGTCAGTTCGTGAATAAGACACCGAAAACAATATTTATTAACGATGGCATATATGAATGTTCAGTATATTTAACATAAGTTTATCAATTAACAAAAAAATGCTATTTTTCTTGTTAACGATTTATGTGTATTTATCTCTTTTAATGCTTAAAAAGTATCATGCAAGCATACACAATCGAAAATAAACAAGTACGTTTATCTCTTTTAACGTTAAGAAGTATTATCAAAGCATACCCAATTGAAAATAAACGTGTGCGTTTATTTCTTTTGACGCTTAACAAATATTACCCAAGCATACACAATTGAAAATAAACAAGAACGTTTATCTCTTTTAACGTTAAGAAGTATTATCCAAGCATACACAATCGAAAATGAACAACTGCGTTTATCTCTTTTAACGCTAAAGACGGAACATCGAAGCATACACAATAGAAAAAATATAGGGAGCCATGGGTAACACCTATTCCCTTTGTAATAAAGGTATCGTAGGAACTTCTTAAGGACTCGCTTAGCTATCAAGGAGTTCTATATTCCTCTTAGAAAATTATGGTTCTTAACTGGTAGTGAATGGATAAAATTTGTTGTTATTTTCCTTAAGATGGTATCACCACACTGTGAAACTATTTACAGACACTCTTTTAGAATCTGTAGCCGTATACGATGAGGATATGGCAATTTAAAAGTAATGCCAATAAATACTGGACGCTGTCTGAAAACCAGGGCTTACAATATTTTTTCAATTGATTCCGGAATAGAATCTTAGTTTAATAACATTTGTATATAATTTACAAAAGAAATTTGTTACTTCTCAAAATGAAAAAAAATGTAATTCCAATCCAATCGTATCGGCCATACCACGTCTGTCTTAGAAATATGCAACTCTGATGATATTAGGGGTTTCCTTCTGCTGGTCTTATTTCGAGCAGAATGGCAAACCATCATGAGAGACATTAATTGAATGTCGCCAATCCTCCATATGAGGATATTATCTTTTGATCTACCTACGTGTTGGCGAAGATGATTAAGATGCATTCTGGATAGCCTTTAAGTGGGTTGTGGGGTCATAAAAGTCCTGCGCGAGCTTATCTTCGGATGTGCCCTTGGCCTTACTCAAAGTATAAAAAGGAATATAACTGTAAATTTATTCAAATAATGTAAGTAAGAAACTTGGAATTACCCAATTAAAAAATAAATGGAACACTTTGAATATTAATTGACATAAAGATTATAACAAAAGTTGGATAAACATTTTCAAAACCATAATAATCTGAACGCGTGACTATATCGTTTTTGCGTTAAGAATACATTTCTTTCTTTTGCAATTATACTGCAGCTTGTCCACAAAATCCCCATTTTAATATTAAAATTAATTTTGAAAGTTATAAACCTCCAACTGTTCAAACGTTTAATGCATGAAAATCAGATTCTTCTTTGAATTCTGTTACACTTACCATAAGTTATTGTTTATTTTTATTTATTTATTTAATTTAAAAATAATTATAAGCTTAATTCCTTATTTAATTAACTCTACAATTTAACATTCAAAACTTAAACAAACATGTTTTTTTTTCTTACTTCAACAATACTTAAATCTATGTGAAACGAAAATATATTCTAGGATTCTTTAATAACACTTTTCGTCATTTCGTTGAAAAATTTGAAACCCTTATTGACCAAATTATTTTATCTTTTTGTTATTATGGTATTTTGAAATCGAAATTCGTCGCGACTTCTCGTGGGGTACTTATATATCACACTTACGGGTTTACTTTGGCAAAACATATTATGTTATGTTACTTAAAAATAAAGACTGAGATATTAAAGGAATATGTTGTTTAACCCTGTACATTTCTAGTTTACAAAGCATATATTTAATTCTTACGTATTGTAGTTACTAAAACATTCCTAATCTTTTATTAAGTACATTTTTTTCTTCATTAATTTGGACAATTTTTAATGATAAATCAATTAAATTTCAAATGTTTTTCAAATATGATTCACAAATAATTTATAATATTCACTAACTATATAGATTATATGATGAAGGTATCATTTACATAACTTTTGATCCGACTTCTTACCATTATAAATTTGATTTTTGAATATCTACGAGTACTTAACCTATGTTCAGATGGTCGCGCGTGAACACGCGTTGCACAAATCGCTGGAATACGCACGTAAAAAGATTCATAATGCTCATATACAATTGTTTATATGGTCGCGCGACGAAACGATGCGCGAAGTCGCGCGACAATATAAACAATTGTATACTTGTATGAGCATTATGAATCTTTTTACGCGCGTATTCCAGCGATTTGTGCAACTCGCGCTCACGCGCGACCATCTGAACTTAGCCTTACACTTTTTGTTAATATACATAAATCATAACGCCATCAGCAGACTGAAAATGCCATTCACATATTTTATTTTATCTATTTATTTATTTATTTATTTATTATTACACATGACAAGAAATATACACAATTTGAGAAAAAACAACAGGAAATTTGATTTGGACATATAATTTTAATGGATACTATTATATACCAAATAAACAACAAAGCTCCTATAACTGACCATTGTGCAATTCCCTTCGATTTTTTTTTGTGTTTTATTCATTAAATTGTCGAGAAAGAGTAATTTCTGCAATATACACTATTTTATGTCGAATAATATTTGAATTGTTTAAATCTTAATCTGTTTTAAAGTGTTAGATATATATATGTATACGTGGGTCTCGTATGAATATTTAGAAAGTACTTGCACACAACCCTTTTTAGGAAGTCTTACCAAAATTTATTATAATATACGAACGTTTCACAGATACTCCACCTAAAGCCGAATGTGTAACGATCACATATCGGAAGCTCTATTCGTACATAGATTCTTTACAGTTCGTCTTCCTTTAGTAAGTTTTCTGCAGTTTTCTTACCAAATACGTTTTTTTTCTTCAAACATTTGCAGATGCGGGGAAGATCTTTATTTAATAACTGCAGCAACCCATTTGTTTTCCTTACACTCAACTAGTTTTTTTATGTAGTATTTTTTATCTGTCAAAAGTGGGTTCGAATTCCGAGTTTGAGTATTCTGGAGAAGAGTCTGCTCTCTTAACACCGATATATGTACGAGTATGTATTACATAGTACTGCTATACAAAATCATTCACTCAGTAATCGATGCGCCTCACTTACTCGCAAGCATTTCACTTCGTATTCCCACTAGATCCACAAGACAGCTCAATCCTTTTTATACCGAAAATTGCTATACTAATTATAAAATCAACTCCTCTATAATTCGTATGCAAAGACATGAAAACGAGTTTTGCAACAATTTAGATATTTTTAATATAAGTATATATAGTATTCGCTAGAATATCACAACAATATTTAGAAATAGCTACTGACTTTGTGCTCTCCTTTATTAATATAAATAACCTAGTATAAACAAAACATTAAGGACAACACTTTGCCTTTCGAGTTGAGTAACCCTGCATCAACATTTGGAAGGTTTCGATTCTGCAAAGCAGTTTGCATCTCGTTCTACAAGTGAGCCCATGTGTTTTTTTTATATCTCAAGATTTGTCCATAAAATTCTCAAAAAATCCATTTTTTGTTCTATGTAAGCGTTATTCCACTAAAAACCAATCTGAGCTCTTTACCTCTATAAAATAAGTATCCGACAATTACGTAAGTCTGCTTGGTGAAGTTTGATAATATTTTGTGGTATACATATATAACATACATTGAACTTAAATATACATATAATTATTAAATAATTTTTAAAAATGACTGTCATATATTATTACTACTGCTTTTGTATCTTCATGTTAGTTTAAGATAAAGTTGTATTTTTTGTCAATAATTTTAAGTACTTGTATAACCTGTCACATGTTCATCTGTATATAAAGACACTGTTGTGTCATTAATAAAATAAAATAAATAAATATAAAAGACACTGTTGTGTCGTTAATTAAATAAATATTATCCTTTTAAAATTATATTACTCGAATTATTAGTATTGTTTTCCCTTATACCGGCGACACTATTGAACGTATTTGCATCACCATTGTTGATTTGATAAATTGCCTTGGAAGATTTCAATTTATTTTAAAAATATGTTTGTTGATTGTTACGACTGGTCGGTAACCCTGTCCGGATACGACTCGCCTAGAGTGGCCACTCCTATGGAGGGCGTCCAGAGAGTTAAGGCACTATTAAGGCTATGGGGAACCATTTTAATGGCAGATATTCAAGGGAAATTGAATCTAACATGTTAGTATGCTATCAAACTGGATCTTTCTCAATTAAAACATTAAAAATTTGTTACTTTTAATAATTGTTTTTAAATTTTTTATCATCTAGGATGTAAAAGGTTATGTCATTATCAAAACGATAAAAAAATATTTACACATTTACAGAAATCATCTCGGTTTTGACCGAAAACGATTTTTTGTTTTTTGGTTTATAATATAATTATTTTTTCATGTATATCAGTGGTCGGCATCCCACGGTCCGCGAGGCGTTTTGGTGCGGCCCGCAAGATTCTCGCCGCAACGCACGTGACGGATGATATTATACACACTTAAAATGGCTTTTAAGGAAAAAAAACTAGCTTGGTGGATTTCTATAGGAGTTTGCCTTCTGAAAATTACAATGAGTTAAAAAGGTCTGCTCAGCAAATAATTACTCTGTTTGGTAGTACATATATTTGTGAGTAAACTTTTTCAATTCTAAATTACCGAAAAAACAAACACTGTTCTCGATTATCAGATTCACATTTAGACGCAACGCGTTACTACGCGTCTCTATTTCAAAAATGTAAGCTAATATAAAAAAACTTGCAAGTCAAATGCATCCACAAAAATCACATTGGTTTTAAATATTCTTCTTCTTCCTCTTGGTTTAGGTCGTATAACCTGTTTGTGAAGGTGGGCTGTCCTGGGTTGATGACGTCCAGCTGTCCTTCCACCTTTTCGGCGGCCTTCCTGGTAATTTTCTACTGTTAGGGTTTTCAGTCTTAGCGATTCTTGCCAGTCTTATATCCTCCATGCGGTTCACACGATTCATCCAGAAGCGCCTTCTTCTTCTTCACTTAGTTATAGGGAAAATAATCATGGAGAAACCAAAACACATAAAGAAACCTCCAAAACTGATAGAAAAGTTTAATATCGAGTCACTTGAAGATGACAGTACAAAATACCTGTATTGGTTGGTTGTTTTTTAATTGGTCAATTGTTGATTGGAAGAAATTGCTGTTTGTTAATAAATCTGCCAGATATACCATGTTAAACCATGTATTCAAAATAATTGAAATAAAATAAATAAATAAATCTATTGACTCTTCTATTTCCTTTCCAAAATGTAAATTTGTTCATCAGAAGTTTAAATAACAATAACGTACCTGTTATTTTATTCTTACCAAAAAAATATTATTCGTCCTTGTGAATCACCTAACTTCTTGACATTTTCGTAATAATATACTGACTTCAAATTCAATATAATAATACACTCATAGGTCTGTAAATATGAAACCGGATTTTTTTTATAGAAATACACATTTATTGTATGTAAATGGTAAAAAAATATTTTATCCAAGGTATTGCCCATCGCTAGCTACACATTTTCCCCCTGTCTCTGGCAATTTGTGAATACTAAGCCAAAAAAACTGTTGGTTTTTTGAGGCAAACCAATCATCGAGCCATTTTTGTAAGAAGTGAAGCGCTGCTCAGCAAGTGCGTGTCCCATCGATGCAAATAAATAGTAATCGGATGGAGCCAAGTCTGATGAGTAAGCCGCATGTGAAAATATTTGCCAAATAAACGCCTCAATCGTTTCCTTGACCGGTTTTGCTGTGTGCGATAGTGCATTAGCATGCAGCAAAATCCCTTTGTGTTGCCTCTTTTGATATTCTGGTAGTTTTTTACGCAATGCTTGGTTCAAATCCATCATTTGTTGTCGGTGGCGTTCAGTATTAATGGTTTCGCCAGGTTTTAGCAGCTCATAATTGATAACACCCTTCTGATCTCACCAAACACAGAGCCTTGTCTTCCGTCCAATTTGGCTTTGCAGTCGTGTCACTGGTTTGCTTGGAGTTACCCATGACCTATTACTCTTAGAATTCTCGAAATACATCCATTTTGCATCGCCAGTCACAATTTGATGGAGAAATGATTTTCTTTTGCAACTGGCGAGCAGTATTTTGCAAGAGGTTTTTCGGTTTTCCTACTGTCTTTCATTCAGTTCATGTGGAACCCATTTTCCCACCTTCTGGATCTTTCCCATTGGCTTTCAAACGTATGGAAACGGCTTCTCGTGTCACATTTAATTGATTTGCGAGTTGTTGTTGCGTTTGAGCGTCATCCTCATCCAACAATGCTTGCAGTTCGGCGTCTTCAAACTTTCTCGGTGGTTTTCCACGTTCTTCGTTTCTCACGTCAAAATCGCCACTTTTGAATTTTTTAAACCACTCAAAACATTGTGATTTACCAAGAACATGGTAACCGTAAGCTTCGACAAGCATTTTCTTACAACAAAAGGTTTCCGACCCATTATCTATATACATACATACTATAACGCCATTTCTAGGTTGGGGTAGGCAAAGAGAAACGTATTTCCCTCTTGACAAGAAATAAACATAATTTGCGAAAAAACAGCTGGTAATTTAATTTGGACACACAATTTGAATGTATCTGGGTTTGTTGCCATTCATTTGTCGTGCCCCTAGTAAACTAGGGTTTTGCCTGTATCTCACTGAGGACATGTATTCTGTTCACTTGGTTCAATCTTACTTTTCGCGGTCATCCTCTAATACGATTTTATAAGCTTAGCCAGTTTTTCGTTACCCATTCATTAAACTTGAGTAAACCCCCTCAATTTTTTTTCACAATTATTCTTTAGTAACTACATTTCTTATTCGGTCATACATTGACACATCATATAAAGGTATTATACAACTTTGATCACTTGATTATACTAATGCATTTATGCGCATGTATGTACATGTGCTCTAGTGTGGAAATATGTATTGTTGTATAGGCGTAAGAGTGTATAGATTCCCAAAAAGTACGTTCAATTAATTGTTTTCGATAGTCATTTTAAAACGGATCCACCCAGTTAAATATTCACAGTTTATTTGAAGAAGATGAAAACAAAAAAAAATCGACACCATATTTTCTAACTAACTTAGCACCCAAAACCATAATTTATAAGTTAGGTATCTAGTGGAATGAAACCCTTCGCTTAAAGAGCCTTAATGACTATACATTCCTGTTTATCTGTTCTAATAGTGTACACACAGAAGAGGCGTTGGTAGGTAAATTTAACGGTTTGATGGTCATTACCGTCAAAGAAATAGATGTCTCTAAGCCAAAGTGTATTCAGTTAAGAGGATGAGTGAATTTGATAGTATCTTTGTTTACTTGCAGAATACAGCGAATTGTTGTCGTAGATATATTGATGTAAAAAGACAATATTCATTTCAAGTTATTTCTGTAGGTCTTCACAATATTTATTCATTCTTAATTTTTTCCAACGTCAAATTATTATTCAGAACTTTTTTCTCATATGCCTTCTCGAAAACGTGGTATAATTAGGGTTTTCATCTATAATAATACAACCTCCGGAGTAGCACTATGGGCATCCTGTAGTTCTCATTGGAATGAAAAGAATGTACACTCATCCACGATGCGACTAATAGTCTTGATGATTCCACGTGAGCACATCGAGGAATCAATGAAACCCTTCCTTTGCAAGACGTTAATACGCAACGATGGCCTTACATAAGACGATTCAGAGAGCATCAGAATCTTAATGACTTATCAACTCCTTGGAGAACTAAGTTAAGATTACCCACAACGTGAATATTTCAAACTGAGGAGGAATTCAACTGCTGCTGTCAGATATCTAATGAGCTCATATTCCTTTCAACTAATTGTTGTATATGTATTCAGAAAGGTTATAGAGATTTAAGTTTTAATAGTGCGTTATTAAGACAAACCTTCTGGCACTACTTAAGGGTATATTTGCGTCATAGGTAAGGAGGCGAAAGTTTTTGTTAGAACCGAAAGCCACGCCAAGTGAGTTAATTTCAGAGTGCCGCATTGCCTCATGAAGCTGGATATTAATAAAGTTTGTATGGCACAGAACTCTGCTAAAGAGTGCACTGAGACCGTACTTGTCTTGCGCACAGTAAAAGCGCTAGAAAATGATGTTGCGTCTAGAAGGATTGCTTTGAAATCCATGGGATTTGCGTATTTTCTCTTTCATCGATTTTTTTCTTAGTGCGATAGATATAACTTTACCAGCAAAAGTGAAAAACAACATAGTTCAATGATGCAAAGTATAAACTTGTTAGT
>OX463845.1:37390717-37595972 GCA_949825065.1 Odontocerum albicorne | reverse complement strand
TCATGCATTCGGGAAAAAAACATCGGACGTACCGCGTACGTCCGATACTCTTGAAGTAAAAATTCGCCCGCCGTACACCGTACGTCCATACCACGAGTAGTATAGAATAAAAAATAAGCAAAAAAAGACTTATCATTTTTTTGGACGTGTTTTGCTAGAAATGACGCTGATTTTTCATATTTCTGAATAGGTAATTGGATATTTTGTTAGAGATCTGTTCCAAAACTTGCCAATTAGTGACCTTTCTCGCTATGCAATTTTCACCCTCACGCCAGCTATTATGTAAAATATTACTTTATTTTTAAGATCCATCAAAGCTCAATAATTCGTATAGTTTATTTTTGATCCATTAATAAACTTTCACATTATCCGGATATTTTATAGCTTAAGCCTTATCCTGGTTATTCGATTTATTTTATGTTTCTTATATATGTAGATACGAGTACATTTATAAAATTTGGTTAAAATTCATTGAAAAATCAATTGAAAATTAGTTTTAACATAGCTCTCAAGAGATTATAGAAATTCAATTGTAGCTTCACTCCTCTAAAATACTTTGAATTGCTCAGTTACGAACAGTAAATATTTCGTCTGTAAAATAATGAGCTGCATTGTGTTGCACAGTTTATTGTTCATTAAAGGCATTAGCGTAGCGAGAATCTCTACGCTCGGGGACAAGAGCCTCCTTGTACGAAATGTATGGGAATAATGGATCGCTAACTACCCAAGCCAAAGCCTTTATCTGGGAATATCCTATGGGAATAATGGATTCACAACTACCCAAGCAAAAACCTTTATCTGGGAATATCCTATGGGAATAATGGATTCACAACTACCCAAGCCAAAGCCTTTATCTGGGAATATCCTATGGGAATAATGGATTCACAACTACCCAAGCCAAAGCCTTTATCTGGGAATATCCTATGGGAATAATGGATTCACAACTACCCAAGCCAAATCCTTTATCTGGGAATATCCTATGGGAATAATGGATTCACAACTACCCAAGCCAAAGCCTTTATCTCGGAATATCCTATGGGAATAATGGATTCACAACTACCCAAGCCAATGCCTTTATCTGGGAATATCCTATGGGAATAATGGATTCACAACTACCCAAGCCAAAGCCTTTATCTCAGAATATTCTATGGGAATAATGGATTCACAACTACCCAAGCCAAAGCCTTTATCTGGGAATATCCTATGGGAATAATGGATTCACAACTACCCAAGCCAAAGCCTTTATCTGCATTTAAGTGTATAATATGTGTTTTGCATATATAAAACTTCATTGTTAATAAATTATACATATGAAAGAATTAATGATGAATTCACTAAATTATTATATACACTGTAACAGTAATAATAAAATTAAAAAAACTAAAGTATTCTACAAAAAATCTGTTTCAGTACTAGTTTTTTTTTCCAAATTTTAAGTAGTCTTTACTGTAGTTTCTATGTCCAAAACGCAAACGAAAGCAAAATAAAACAACATATTTTGTTTGGAATTGTGGTTTACGGAATTCTGATGCTGACAGAGTATAAATTATGCAAAAGCTTTCAAAAAAATATAACATTTAGCTCTGAGATTTGTCGCCCTCTTAACTCTGCGGCCTGGGATAATTGTCTCACCCCTTTGTTTAGCTACTGTTTAGAAGGTTGAGAGAAAGTGACGTATAAGTTTTACAAAAACCTTTCTGTTCGTTAAGTGAACAAATAAGAGTTCGATATCATGTAGCATCTCTCGAAATATGTTGACTAAAGAAGTCTTCTAAAGGTTCGATATCATGTAGCATCTCTCGAAATATGTTGACTAAAGAAGTCTTCTAAAGGTTTGATATTATGTAGCATCTCTCGAAATATGTTGACTAAAGAAGTCTTCTAAAGGTTCGATATCATGTAGCATCTCTCGAAATATGTTGACTAAAGAAGTCTTCTAAAGGTTTAAGTGCCATTCACACTTTGACTTTGCTAATTTATTGTAAATTGTAATCCTGTGAAGATTACTTCAGTGTGGTTTTATTCATAGTACAATATTCATAGTTTATTAAGGGGTTATTCTACTCTAGAGGCGTTAATTTCTGGCGTTTTTTCAGTCAAAATAAAAAAAAATAAAACGTTTTTCCTATGCGTTTTTTTACAGTTTGTTTATTGGTAATTTGAGAATGTACAAAAAAAATTTTGAAACAAAAAATTGAAAATTCAAGATGTTATTCAGCTGTTTTATCTCGTCGTTAAAAAAGGGAGTAAGCTGGTCGACATGATTAGAGCACTTTCATAAATTAGAAACAAAAATCATACACAGTTTCTTGATAAGAAATAATGTTTTTATAGTTGGTATAAAAAAAATCGTAAAATTGGGGCTGTCTGAAAATATTTCAATATTTTTACCTTTTTTTAAATTAAAAAAAAATTGTAAAAAAAATTGTTTTGAACTTTTCAAGGTAGCAACGATACAAAAACATTTATTAAAATTTCACACTAAATTTAAAGGCAATCAATTGAATAAAACTTGAGATTTTACATCGACCAGGTCGAAAAACGCGTTTTAAGTTTTGACATTATTGTCCGAGTCATTCAGGTTCGGCGTAATTGCTGCCTCATTTATATCTATAATTTCGTAAATATTGAGAATTTTAAAATTTATTTTTGAGATTATATTCTTATAGGTTTTAACTTTAAGAATATGCAAAAAACAAAACAACGATTTTTCAAATTTCTAGAGTAGAATACCATCTTAAGTTTCCGCAAATGTCGAATATACACCAAGTTGTTTCCGCTGATATCGAATCGAATATACGAGTACATCGAGGAAAAGTTGTGTTTCACTTTGTGACAGAAACCGAAGAGAGTAAAGCTTTTGAGGTGAATGTTTAATTCAAATAAGGATGTTTTCGCGGAGTAAATAAAGTAGCTTTGCGAACTGGTTTAAAAGTTTCCACTTCAAGTGCATTCTAAAGTAAGTATTAAGCAAATACTCAGATAAACCAAAATTAGTTTTAAAGTTGGTGTGCACTGCGAAGTGGGATTGCAATGTAATGTACCATGAAACAGTATGAAGTAATTAATCATTTAAGTACCGAGCATTTTTAATGCGCTTACCAGAAATACCTTGAAAAAAATATTTTTTCTTGTTTTACTTCTTAGATAAAAGATTTTGTAAAATGTAATACAATGGAAACTTGTTAAATATTCATATTACTTGTATTATAATATTATTTCTTGTTTTAAAAACTCATTTTATAAACGTTATACGTAAAAAATGTATTACATATAAATATATTATATTTATGAAAGCCAAACTACTGGGACAAAGTATTTTTCCAGAAAATTACCGAGCCGACATATATGAGAGCTTTTATGTACTAACAAAGTTGAGGATGCATTTGAACTTGAAACTGATACACTAATATTTATATTATTCATCTACGTTGATTTATTAAAAACCTTTTTAAAACGGAGTAATATTCAAATATACCCGTTAGAAAAAAGTCGTATATAGCCACGGGTTAAGTCCATATTGTTCGTAATAAAGCTGTCGTAGAAATTTCTTTTGGATCGTTCAATTATCAAAGAATTCTGTATAGCTCTCGGGTTTCAAATGATTGAACACCACTCATTTTTTGTGCAAACCAGTGAACTATAAACAGATCTATCTCATAACAGCGTCACCATCGAATGCCCTACAGACTCTTATCACAAATTTCAGAGCTTTATTGGCAGATAAACACATACTCTTAATACGATAATCAAATGTACGAGTACACTCAGTGCTAAATATGATGCCAATGTCTTTGATATTGTCAACACACGTGATATGGGATCATCAATTAAATATCTAAAGTACTGCTGGGTCCCAGCCATCGAAAAAGTCATGAGCTTACGTTGAAAACTAGCTTATTGATCTCACTCAACCTCCAGATACCATTCAAATCGACCTGGAGTTGAAAAGAGCCTTGGAGAGAATCACTTAAGTAGTTTTAAATCATCGTCAAATAGTTTGGAATTCCTGATGACTCGACCGATATCATTGATGAAAATTCAAAACAATATGGGACTGAGATTAGAACCTTGTGGAACACCTAATTGTAAAGCAAAAGGTTTGGCACCAAATATTTCATAAAAAAAATGATCCGAATATGCCATATTTCAGTTATTACAATAATACCGCGACACATGTTTCTGTCTCCTATCTCGATGATACTCCTGAAGAGAACCTCGCGATATGAAGTTGAAACACGTGTCACGTGGACCAACAAATAACACATATATACCATAACGCCATCTCTCTTTCGGTGTAGGCAAAGAGGAGAGAGTTTCAAACTTTCCTATCTCGAAACACGTCCTTAGCCTCATCTACATGCATACACCTTCTCATACAACTTTTACGATTTTTCTTATTTTCTACGTTTTTTTCTTTCAGAATATCATTCGTTTGATCTAACCATATGTTTTTTGGTCTTCTTATGACATGCCTTTCACTCACCTTTGCACTTTATATCTGTTTTATTTTTCTTCCTATATTCATTTGTTTCACATGCCCAAACCAGCTCAGCGTGCTCTTTTTCATCTCATTCAACACATCAGCTGTAAGTTCACAATTTCACTTCATTCCATGTTCTGTTTTCTCTATAAACAAATGAAAAGGGGAATTAATATAATAAAAGGAATAAAAAATTTATTAAACAATAAATATTAATTTAATAATTATAAGTCTTTTATTTCTATGCAAAACATTTCTAGCAAACTGTCCTAAATATTCTAATATAAACCGTATATCAGTGCTACATCGGTACATCTCCAGCCGCTCCTGTAAACTCCGCTGAGTTACTGTCCAGTGGTCAGCCGGGACAGTTGTGTGCAGAATTGTCCTACTGCGCACTATGCTGACTGCGGTTGACTCGCCGTTGTAAATTTGAGCTTTGCTTTATCATTTGGGTCAATATCCACATAGTACACCATTACAATAAAAAGGGACTAACTGGTCAAAAAAAAAATTAAAACACGAGAGTAAAGCAGAACAGATTAGGAATATAAAAAAACAGGTTCAGTGCAAGGATAGGTAGATGGTGACTGGTGACTGCGGCCATTAGATAACGAACTTTTCCACATCTGCATATGATCAGAAAAACATATTTGATAAGAAAACCACAGAAGGCTTACCAATGGAAGACGAACTGCAAAGAAATCTTTGTGAATCTTCCGATATGTGATAACACACATTTGGCTTTAGGTGGAGTGTAGTGTACGTAAGTGTGTGGTACCCATATTCAAAACAAGCTCATCCAGTTTATATTTGCTATGTATTAGAATTAATTTATATTTGGCAGTCAATACCTATAAAATATATTATTATATTCAATAGAGAATATCTATAAAAATTGTATTGTATTTTTCTGTCATACATCGATACACTATCTAGTCTTCTCAGTGCAGGCATTTAATAAGTTCTTTTCATTAGTCATTAGTTCACGTACTCGTACTTTAATATTTGTACTAAAATGCTATTGTGAATTATTATTGTAGCGGGCGTTGATATTGCATGGTATTGTACATAACTTTTAGTGCCTCATTTACTTTGTTTCTTTTTACATATTTCTGTCATTTGAGTACATACTTCTCAATTATCTGAATTCCTCAACTCGTTTTAATCTTTCATTGTTTCCACGAATATCACGTTTTATTTTCTTTACACTCTCAATCCTCTAGAAAGAAAACTCACACAAAATAGTACTGAACAGGAAAAATCGTCATTCTTCACTCGGCACCATTGTGCTGTGGTTAGCTTACTTGCTTAGCTTTCACGCGATTCGGGTTTGATTCCTGATGAAATTTACGGTAGTTCTGGTGCTAAGAAATTCTTTGAACTTTCTTGGAGAAATCGGTGTTATAAAATAGCCCAATACAAATTATTAAGTTTAGTTTACTATGTCAATAGCCACGGCCATGAATAAGTGAAAGCAAGCATAGCCACGGTCATGAAAAGGTGAAAGTTAACATAACCACAGTCATGAAAAGGTGAAAGTTAACATAACCACGGTCATGAAAAGGTGAAAGTTAACATAACCACGGTCATTAAAAGGTGAAAGTTAACATAACCATAAAAAGTGGAAACAAACAAGAATAATCTGGTCAGAAATGTATTTTACTTTATTTATTATTTTGGTGCCAACTTTAATGCATGGGAGTGAAACGTGGAGCTGGAAAAATACTAAAAGAAGCTAAATATATACTGTAAAAATGGGGGAATACTTGGAATGAAAAACTATGAAAAATTCTGATTAAGAATGAGTGTTAACTTACGGCTGATACGTTGAGTAAGATGAAGGAGATCACGCAGAGATTGCTTGGGCATGTGGAACGAATGAATTATGAAAGACTAAATAACAAATATATATAGTGCAAATGTGAGTGGAAAACATGTGAGAGAAAGACTAATGAAAGTATAGTTGGACCAAGTGAATGATATTTTGAAAGGAAGGAATGTAGAAAGTCACAGAAATTGTAAAAGTTGTATAAATTTAGAGGAAACTAAGGATGTATATCAAATTAAACCAGTCTGGCATTCTACCCTCTATGCATACCCCGACAGGGAAATGGCGTTATAGTATACACGAGTATGTATTAATATTTATAATAAAGTAGCTCGGAGATAGTTTGGGTATATATTTCCAAACGAACGAATGAATAAATACTAAAAACAAATATACGAGTATATTGTAAATGTGCGTAAAAAGCGTGTAAGGGGAAAACCAAAAAAAAAATAAGGTTACGTCGAGTGAAAGATTTTTTGAAAGAACGAAACGATGAAAGTCAGATAAATCATAGGAGTTTTATCAGAAGGTGTATGGAGGTAGAAAATATGAAAATATGTTTATCGACATTTCAAGTCGAGCACTCTGTTCTCTCTACCTACCCCGATAGTGGAAATGCGTGATGGTATGTCTTATTTTTATTCTTATGGTAAACTTCAACTTATTCGAATTTGTAATTCGGACGTACTGAAAAGTGTGGTCGTGAGACAACATTGTCTCTCGACCACATCCATCAAGTCTTTTAACTTAAGAGCTTGACATAGATTCGGAAGTTGCAGTTCGACATCGAGTGTGGTGGCAATACTAGCTCGCACGAGAAGAAACAACAATACTAATGAGTATTTTGACAAGATGAAATTATTAATCAAATTGGGACAATTTTTTCTTTATTTTATCAGGAATCTAACTCGGGTGGAAGTCAAACGTCTTAACGACTGGGTCACGGAATTCATCATCATGCTTTTTGCTTATTCATAATGATTGACTAGATACCCTAGTTGATAAGACACCTAACCTACAATCAACCCCCTTCTTTAATCATACATTACAAATATAACAATAAAGAATCTATACATTACAAATATAACAATACATCTATAAATATGTTTGTGCTGAATACATCAATTTATAAATCTATTGATTATAATCCACATAAAAATAATGTCTATACGCTGGGGATAAAATGTAGTATTTCTCGAGTTTCAGTATTATCTCTTATGTGCTGTATCAGTTAGCAGTTGACATTCGCAAAGTGTGTGATTAACAGCGGTGATGGTCTCGAGGCGTCTTGGAAATTGCGGCCGATTGGTACGAACCCGTTCCATGACAGAGAAGACTACCAAAATCTCTTCGGTTGTGGCTGGCTCGCAGCCATAACCTTCGCCTTGTGCGCACCAGCCGGCTTGACCATCGCAACGGTGCAGCACTATTACATCAGGATGGTACTTTTCTTCTGTTGGTAACGCTCTTAGGGTTCTCACGGGTATTGCTCGCCTTTGCGGCTCTTTACACGCGAAATTCTGAACGTTCCGGATGTGCTCGACAAATGCTTCTGAAATAGTGATATTCCGTGATTCTGCGACTAGCGACAGATAAAACATCAAAAACCAAATCAAAAACATCTTAGTTCGACAGTCTAGTCAGGAACTAACATAGTCGACTATACAGAGAAGATTGTTCAACTCACGTTCAATTAACAGAAGTTACGAATTTCAGATTTTAACTTTCGAGATACTTTTTTTGAATCACAGTTTTTTTCTACTAAGATGAGATTGTTGTCAAATTTCACAATAATTGAACTTGCAAAGTGCATCAAAACTGTCAAGTATGTGTTAAAGTTTAGCGCGGTCACCGGTCACAGATAACGTAATCAACGGTCACTAGCCGGAGTGCTCAGCTCAACTGAAGTTCCTGATGTTTCAAACGTCTTTACTATATGTTTCTCGTATATGCGTCGTATCAGAGATAACTCGACTGAGTTTTTAAGAATCGAAAACAAATTTAACCTTGGTGATGATTAGTCTTGCGCTGACTATTGTTTGCTTATTCTAAAGTTGAAACGTTAGTTTAATATGTAATTAATCTAATAGAGGATGATCGGGCGAAATAACTGGACTACATCTATCGATATTTTCAAAATGTAGGCTCGACAGAATGGAATCAATATATTCTGGAGTGTAAGCAGAGTGATAGCTTGGAGGCATTAAAAAAGATTTGTACATTGAAACGTAGACGTAGGAAGTTAAAATCGGAGATTCAGTGCACTAAGAGTTCTACTGACTCATTAATCCAATAAACCTATTCGTTAAAATTTGTTTATTTCCACATCACATACTTTGATGCGATTTTTTTACTATTTCCAATACTTGACGTATTCCATCACCACGTACAATATGCGTGGTGATGTAATACAGAATAACGCATTGTCGTCGTAATTTTATATATGTGTTCTTCATTTCCAAATTTTATTATTTCCCCATCACATACTTTGACCTGAATGTTATCAATTTTAAATACTTAAGGTACACCTTAATGAAATCAGTCAGCTCGTCTGCTCAGCTGAGTTCAGCCAAGTAGAAAGCTCCAATTGAACTTGTATACTCGTATTTGCAAAATGGATGAAATCCACAAATGAATATAAAATATCAAATAAACATTTCCAATTTTTATATGTTGACAAATGAAGTTTGTAAAATGTTTATTTGAGAAATATATATTCTGTCTCCAAAAATGATTCCTAAATGCACTTCGTGATGTATTTTGAAATACAGTATGTGTATCGAAACACGTAAATTGCCGACTCATGTCAGAGTTCGTAGAATACTGTCTTCCGTCACTGGGTTTTTAATTCGATGCCCGATGGTGTAAAGTATCCCGTCAGTTATTTTTTCTACTGCACAAATTAACACTGAAATATTTAGTTTGTTGGAATAAATTGCTCAACATTAATAAATTTGTTAGTTTATAGTGTATGTAACGGAAGTGTTCAACAAAATACAACAGAATTAAATATGAGTTAGATCAATTTCCTGTTCTTTTTCCTTCCTATTATATATATGGTAAGAGTTACGAAAGTATAAGACTTTTGACTGTTCCTAGTCGTATTCCATTCCATTCTTAATCTTCCAGTTCCAGAATTGTTTTGTTTTACACGAAATTTCATATTTTAATTTGTAAGAAAGTTTTGGTATAAAAAAACTGGAGTACCGGAAACTCAAAAAAAATAAGAAACACGTTGATTTTATTGGTACGAGTATAACATGCGTTGCTAAAATATACTTTTTATATTGGAATTATATGCGTTGATAAAATCCGTTTTTTTATATTGGTATTACACGCTTTGACAAAACATGTTAATTAAATTGGCATTACATGCGTTGATAAAACATTTTTATTTTATTGGGATTATATGTGGCAATAAAACATGTTTATTATATTGGGATTACACTCCTTGATAAAACATGTTGATTATATTGGGATTACACGCGTTGATAAAACATGTTTATTATATTGGGATTATAAGCGTTCATAAAACATGTTTGTTATATTAGGATTACACTCGCTGATGAAACATATTTATTATATTGGGATTACACGTGTTGATAAAACATGTTCTTTATTTTAGAATTACATGCCTTGATAAAACATGTTTATAATATTGGGATTACACAGGCTTATAAAACATGTTTATTTTATTGGGATTTCATGCGTTGATAAAACTTGTTTATTATTTTGGAATTACACGCGTTGATAAAACATGTTTACTATATTGGGATTACAGGCATTGAAGAAAACATTTGAATTTTGACAGATTTAATTTGGTGTCCAGTTTGTAGACATATTTAAATGTTGTGAGCTTTTACTTTTAGTACATTCCAGTCACGGACCTGCTCTGGAGCAGTCGCCTTTACCCGCAAACATACGCGCTCTCTCCACAGTTCGTTCCGATAGATAGATACAACCGTATCAGCCCGCGTCCCGCCAATTGTGCGCTCGCAGTGTCGCCTACGCCCGTTTGTCACCGAACATAGTGCTCGCGCGCAGTCGCAATCAGTGTCATCTTCACCGAAGCTTCGCATTTCGCCCACGCTCGTCACACCAAGTGACGTCATCAACCGCGCTTGCGCATGAACAATTTCCTCGTCACGGCCACCAGTGTTTAACTTTGTTCGCGTTTTCTATACATTAAGGAGCAGGCCTCCAAAAAAAAAAAAAAGTTATAAGTGAATTAATTTGTTTCGAGTTCCGGTCCATGCCAGTCGTCTTCTTCTTCGTCAAGTAAGCTACTGACTGTTCTGTCCTTCTCACTCTTTTCCACTCCTCGGGCGGAGTTGCAAATCTGAATAAGGTCGGCAACTCTTCCCATCCTATCTTCATCCCATACTTCATTCATTCATTCACATCACCCTTCATAACCTTATCTATCATTTATTTATTTGTTCATTTCATCTTATTATTATTATTATAACTTACCTATACTTTCTCCACAGCCATTTATACATTTACTTCTACCGTTATTCTTCTTCTTCTGCTCATTTCTTCTTCCGACTAAACAATCATGAAGTCCGTCAAGTCCATCAAGTCCGCCAAGTCCGCCAAGTCGGACTTCTTCATCACAACCCCACGTATCATCATTAGGAAAACATCAACGCCTGAAACGCCCGCTTCCGTCCCCGTGGCCTCGCCTACACCATCAACCGCTATGTCTCCGGTCCGCTCAACATCCCCCGATTTAACCATCTCCACTTTCGAAGAAGCCATCGAGCTCTTCAATATGGAGAACACTTCCAAAAGAGTAACGATGAAGATGGTGAAACTCCTTCGGGAGCTCGTCAACAAAGGTGAGGTCTCGATCGCGGCCACAAACCCCTCACCCGTTTCACCAACTGTCTTGCCAACCGTCTCACTCCCAACACCACCGCGCTCCTCTGCCACTATGGATCCCCCACCAACAATCATCATCCCGGATACTCCAGATATGGACTGGCAATCTTTTGCCAAAAACCGAAAAAGGGCTCTCCAGTCTCAAATAAGCCCCCCCCTCGTCCGCCCCCAGACAAACCCGAAACCAGATGATGCCACTGCGACCCAAACAAACAAAAGGATGAGAGGCCCACTCAGCCCTCCTCTTCCCGCAGCTCCCGCTCCACCTTCAAATACAGTCGTACGACCTCTACTTCCGGTCAAAAAAGACCGCATCCCCCCCATCGTTCTTCATAATTCCGACAAGTACGGCGACCTGAGAGCCAAACTCAGGTCTCAAAACATTAACTTCACCTCGAAGGTTCAGCCCAATGGAGATTTAAAAATCTCCACAGAAACCGTCGATGCTTACCGCTCCCTCGTCCACATTACCGACTCTCTCGCCATCCCATACCACTCCTTCCACCTGGAGAACGAAAAGCCCCTGTTAGCCGTCATTCGTGGCCTACCGACCCCTATCAGCGTCGAGGACATAATGACAGAGCTCAAATCCCTCGATTACCCGGTACAGAACGTGTACCGCATGAAAAACCGTAATCGAGTGGAACTCCCCATGGTCATCGTGAAGATGACACGGGACTCTGCCGCAAAGCACATCTTCACCGAACTCCACGGTGTACTCGATATTCGAGTCACAGTGGAGGAGCTGAACAAGCGCAAAGGCATGGGCCAGTGTCATCGATGCCAACAGTTCGCCCATTCCGCCGGCAACTGCCACGCCCCAGCCAACTGTGTTAAATGCGGTAGAACGCATCACACATCAGAATGCAGGAAGCCCGCGGACACTCCCGCCACCTGCTGTAACTGCGGAGGCCCACACACGGCCAACTTCAGAGGCTGCCCACGCTTCCCTAAGAGCAACTTCCCTTCAATCGCTCCCCAACACCACTTCCAGACCCCGCAGCCCTTACGCCCCCTCATGGATGGCATCCACCAACGACCCTCTACCAACGCCCCCAACGCCCCCTTTCGAACGCCCCCTCGGCAATCAACGCCACATGGCGATTCCCCAACGCCCCCCAGAGTGCATCGAAACCGGTCACCTCCAATGCGTCATTTGCGAACGTCGCAACTCGCCGCCCCCTATTATCGTCATCTACACCCCAAAACTACACATCGCCCGTCGCCCCCCCCCAAATCGCGATCTCATTCAAAACAACCTTAAATCAGCCATCACCGAAGCCATGAACCTCCTTAACTACATCCAAGAACATGGCTCGCACCTATAAACCATCACACATATCCGCCGCGTTCTGGAATGCAAACGGTTCCCTCAGAGCACACAAACACGAGGTCGAGGATTTCCTCCTCGAGCACAACCTGGACGTGTTGCTGATAACGGAAACGCATCTCAAACCGAGCTACCGTTACAGCATCCGCAACTACTACTGCTACAGAGACGACCGCCTCATCGGCAGAAAAGGCGGCACCGCAACTCTCATCAAAAGCACAATAGACCACTGCCGCATCCCCTCCCCTCCCACCTTCTACATAGAATCCACATGCGTCGTGGTGAACACAGCCAACCACGGCCCCCTTAAACTTTGCGCGACTTATCTTCCACCTACCTCCCCACTTGTCGAGTCCGAACTGGACTCATTCCTCGCAGACAATATCCCCACCATCATGGCGGGAGATCTGAATGCTAAACACCACTTCTGGCACAGCCGCACTCCCAACACTCACGGCAATATACTCGATGAAATTTCCTCCCGCAAAAGATACTTCGTGGAAGATCCCACGTCTCCCACCCTCTATCCGCTAATAGACAGCCATCGCCCCGATGTCATCGACATCATTGTCCATAACGACATTCACTATCAAACAGATCTCACGACTGTTCACCAGCTTCAATCCGATCACTACCCGGTATTACTTCAATTGACGGATGGCTTCCCACCCTTCTCGCCCACAGCCCCTCCGCGACACATCACCTCGTGGAGCGATTTCGCTATTAACGTCGACAGCAGCATCAAAATACCGACAACTTTCCCCGACACGAACTCCATAGACGCCGCTATAAATGACTTCACAGCCACCATCAAATCCGCTCTCACATCCTCTTCAAAAGAGAGACCAGCCGATAAACCCGAACTTCCCCTTCCTTCACATATCAAAATACTGATTATGGAAAAAAACAAAACTAGAAAACTGTGGCAAAACACAGCTGTCCCCTCCTACAAGACCGACTACAACAGATTAGTCAAAAAAATTAAATACCTCCTCCAGCAACTCCGCAATGACAAATGGTCAGACTTCGTCGAGTCCCTCGAATATAATGATGGACTCAAATGGAAATTAACGCGTTGCCTTAGAAATACGCCCTCCCGACCCAGCTCTCTTCAAGGACCAAATGGCCCCGTTTTCTCTGCTCGCGACCGCGCAGAGACCTTTGCTGACTCTCTAGCAAACATCTTCTCGCCTAATGCAGACCTCTCTGACCCCTCTCACTCAATAATGGTCGACAACGCAGTCGTCGACATATTAAATGAGCAAACCCCCCCCACCACCGATTTCTTCTCACCGATAGAAATACAATCTATCATAAAAAATCTCATCAATAAAAAAGCACCCGGCCCCGATAAAATCAATAATCTCACCTTGAAAAAACTTCCGAAAAAAGCCATTTACGCCCTTACTGCCATCTACAATGCCTGCCTTCGACATAAATTCTTTCCGACCCCATTCAAAAACGCCGACGTCATCATGTTCCCCAAACCGGGTAAAAGCCACATTATCCCCGAAAATCACAGACCGATCAGCCTGCTCCCGACTCTAGGTAAAGTGCTCGAGAAATTAATCCTCGAACGTCTCTCGACAGAAACATATTCACGCAACATCATTCCAGATTCGCAACACGGATTTAGGCCCTTACACTCTACCAACCATCAGCTTCTTCGCGTTGTAGAACACATAATCAAATCCTTCAGAGCCAAAGGCCTCACGACCCTCCTTTCACTAGACGTGGCGAAAGCCTTCGACACAGTCTGGCATAACGGACTCATATTCAAACTGCACAAGTCAGGTATTCCCCTCAGACTAGTGCAAATCATCGCATCATTCCTCGAAAATCGCTCCTTCTCCGTCAAAATAGACGGCATAAACTCATCCCCACGCCCCATTCTGGCAGGAGTACCCCAAGGTGCACTGCTGTCCCCTATCCTGTATAACATATACACGAGCGATATGCCTCAATTTTCACGCACACATTGTATCACCGCGCAATACGCTGACGACACAGCCTTCCTCTCTTCATCGAAATATGAGTCCGATTCCCACGATAGACTGCAAGACTTCATCCCCATTTTGGAGCACTGGTGCACCAAATGGAAGATCAAAATAAATCCTTCCAAAAGTACAGCTGTCCGCTTCTCACGCAGATATATCGAACCCGTCAGAACTCTAAAACTCTTCGGCCAGAGCGTACCATGGACGAAACACGTGAAATACTTAGGCCTCACCTTGGATAGTAAACTCTCGTGGTACAAACACGCCCATAATATAAAATCAAAAGCTCACGGAACACTCAAATCATTATATCCCTTGATCTGCAAACACAGCAAACTGAGCCCGCGCACTAAACTCCATCTCTATAAAGCGATCATCAGACCTCAACTGACTTACGCCCTTCCGGTCTGGGGCCACGCGAAGAAATCAACTCTACATCACATTCAAGTCATTCAAAACAAAGCCCTCCGCATAATCTTAAAAGCACCCTACATAGTACGTAACTCTAGACTCCACGCGGATATCAAACTACATACCATCCCCGAACATATGCGCGCTCTGGCCGAGAGGTTTTACAGCTCCGTATCCTGTCATCCCAACCCAATCATAAAATCCTTAGATAACTACAGCGCCAACACCAGATTCAGACACACTCGCCCGAAATCAATATTACGAAACGCCCCTCCGAACCCCCACTCCTTAACCGTAATCATCCCCCCAAATGACCCACCGATCGTCACTCTGGACACCCCTTCATCGACAGCTCCTCCGCAAGACAGTTTACCCCCTTAGGCAACCGCATTTACCACCTTCAACAAACATTTTTTACATTTTTAATATATTTAAATAAGTCACACACGTCTCCTTATCCACTTAATTACCTATATATATTTACATACTATATTCACTTTCGTACTATATTTTATTCATAACCATTACTTTTCACCCATTCAATATATTCGTGTGTGACGACACAACTAAATGTATATTCTTATGTAATATTATGTATATACTATCACATTTATTTATGTATTTAATCGTTTTATAATTTCTCATAATCATTCATAAAATCAAAACATTTACCACAAACCTATCCTTTCCTGATTCCTAAAAAGATCCAAAATTTCCAAAATATCAAAACAGTCAGAACTTATCCGATGAAGGAGTAAGGTGTCCTACCATCGGACCGAAACTCCAAACAAGTTATCAATCACTAGCTTACTTTTAGTTAATCTAATTAAACATATTCAAATTTATAAAATAATAAAAATAATGTAAATATTTAAAAAGTAAATCTCCTTGTATTTCGGTAGTTAATTTCGTTGCATTTCAGTGTTGTTTTATTTTGTATTATTACATATTACAATTTCCTTGTATACAACACAACCTAGGGAGTTAACTAGGGGGTTTTAATTGAAAACCAGATATAAACCCTTTTTGAAATGAATTGGGTTCAAACGGGAGTCGAATTCATAAATCACGGGCTGAAAGACAAGTGTCTTACTGACTTGACTAGGGGCGTCGACGAGTGTTGTTATATTAAAATATCTTAACGAAATTTACTTGACTGAATAAACATATTTTTAAAATAAAAAATCTGTAGAATAAAACTCTGTAACAAAATTTTTTTTTTGTTTTCTTGACTCTTTTTCTTGGATTCCTTTTATTGGTCTCCTTTTCTTAGACTCCTTTTTTTGGACTCCTCTTCGTTTTTTGGCGCTGTTTGTAATTTGTTTAATCGTCAATAGTGTAAAAGTCTGTTACGCCCTACGCCAGCAGATTGGTTTTTAGTAAAATTTATTTATAGCGACAGGAAACAAGGTAAAAGAAGCACTTAATGTTATATACCACAACTGTGCAATATCAACAGTAGCAAAAATGAAATATATAATAGTGTGTTAGACTTACCAGAAGAAGTATGTTATCAGAATAAGATGAACTAGTTACGACCCGTGAAATATTCACGGAAGTAAAACTAATTCTACATTTATGAAAATATATATTCATAAATGTAAAATTTGTTTATACATATCATTTATATATCGTCCCCTTTTACACCAGTTCAAAAATTGTTAGCTAGGTATTTAAAATTCGTTCAGTATCACGGACCCACCCAGATTCCAATTTCGAATTACTTTCGGAGAGAATCCAAGTATTCCTCTCTCGCTCTCTTGTATTCGAAATTCAATTCTCGTACTCTTTCTTTGGCGACAACCACCGAATGGGTTTTGGCCTATTTATACTATGATGCTGTGGATATGCATGCACTAATAAAAAAATGTGGAGTGTCAATTTTTTAGAGAAGACGGAATGAAGATATCAGAAATTAATGTATGGGTAAAATGGATGCTTTAAAGAAGATGAAGAAAGGAGTTGTATGATGGTTTGGACATGTGGAGAGAATGACTGATGAAAGAATGACTAAGGTAGTATATACGTCAGAAGTGCAAGGTGTGTAGAAGAGGTAGACCGAGGAAAATATGACTATATGAATAATAGAAGATTGTGTATGACGCGATATATGAATGTGGAGGAGGCGAAAGTTGTATGCTTGGATAGAAAGGCTTGGACACCTGTTTTCTCTGCCTATCTCGCAAGGGACACGGTGTGATGATATAATTGTATGTGTAATTTTAAGTAAATATTTTTTATAACAGTAATAACTTTTAAGGTGTAAACTATTGTGATCAATTAAATTATAAATTGGTAAAAAATGCACGACTAGTCTTTTTTATTTAATATTCTAAAATGTCTCATAGCCCCTCAATATCTCGCCGAAAAAGTTCAGCGCCTATTAGATCACGGACTTGCACTATGCTAAAGCAGAGGTTGTTTTATGGCATTTCCAGTTCATCGCTCCTTGTTATTCACGTTGGTTCTTTCCTGTACAGATACTGGAATCTATTACCAGCCGTTGCAAGATTGTCATCCTAATTGACTTGTTTCAAACGGAGACTTAAATGCATTTTATCATACGTCTCTCTTCAATGACGAAATGTGTTTTTCCATTTCTCATTTGGTCCTTTTCATTTCAAAATCTTTCGTAACATTTGAAAATATTTTGTTTAACTGTTTTTTTTTAATTTTTAAGTATATTTAAAGATTTTTTTTTCCTTTTGAAAATAAATACATTTTACGACAGTTGACACTTATCTTCGGTAAAATCATCTGATTAGTTGGAAATCGCCATTTGTTTATTTTACAATAAAGTGTCTATACTAGAGAAAATGTAGGATGGTCCCTGTGACGTTTGAAATATCATGTCTCAAAGGGAAGGGGTAAAATCGTTTTTTTTATAAATCGATAAATTGTTTTTCTCTAAACTGACGTTTTAATTCCTAATTTTCATTATGCTGACTTTCAAATGTATTGTCGGATTTGTATATATCTTTAAATAGGCCAAGATCCACTATAAATTAATACTAATTACGAACATGTACTTTTTGGTACGAAAAAATCGAAAATCCAATTATCGTATACCTCATCCCCAGCAAATGCAGACTAACGTAGTGACTTTTGACAAACGTCACCAAATATTATTTGATTTTAACAAACTACCACATTTTTGCTAATTTGTAACAAGACGTATTAATTTGTCATTATTGTTAGTTTTATGTTATGTAATGGTTTTATAATATTTACCTAAATAACTTGCTATTTATTAGAATCGAGACTTATATTAAAGTTCATAAAATAATTAAAATTACTGAACGTCGTTACAAGGTTGTATTGGGGCAAATTTGTGAACTGTCATAGGGACCATGTTACATTTTCTCTAGTATAAATAAACATAAAAATAAATGTAATATCGGACTTTTAATACATGAATGAAATAATAAAATACAAATTGGAATATAATATTTCATATGCAATAAATAATACGCCAACATAAATATTTATCTCTTAGTTGATTACGTAAATTAAATAAATGCGTTATGGAGAGATATAATATAAGTTATTCGCTTTTTATCATTTTACGGCCAGGCGTAAATAGATACGTTTGATTAGTCTAGTGTATCGGAGTTTTGACTTGACTAGATCTAGTTCTGTAGTGCGTTAGATAATTTTTTGTTTTTTTATATAAAACTGTAATATTTAATGGTCAACTCATATATCATATTTTATACATGCATACATACCATTACTTTGGAAGGTAAATAGGACAGAGCGTCAAACTTTCCTTTATCCACACACATTCTTCACCTCTTCTACATCCATAAACCTTTTAATACATTTCCTACAATTTTTAGGACTTTCAATGTTTCATTCTAACTTGATCCTTGATCCAACCATATGTTCCTTGGTATTTCTCTACCACGCTTTTCACTCATATTTGCACTATACATTTGTTTTGTTAGTCTGTTACGACTGTTTCTGGTTTTCTAAACTTTTAGGTTAATTCTTTTCAATTATTAAAATTATCAGAATCAAGTCTCCCACGAATAATTCAGCGGCTTATAATGAACACAGATCTCTTTGGTCACAAGGTTCGAACAGGTAACACTCAAATTATCACAGTACGCACATCAGAGGAAAGGTAACAATAAGGAAACACAGTAACAATTTAGATAAAAAATATTTATTTTCACTACCGGATCAAATGATCCAGATAGGATTAATTAGATTTTTAGTAAGGGTTTGACTCTATTAGTTACACTTGAAGAGTTTAACTTCATAGGATTAATATACTTTGCAAGGGAAATTATCTCTAGCAATCGCTCTGAAAGCGTCGTAAAACAAAAAAAAACATGTTTAGTGCAGAATTTGAAATCATCAAAGGAATAACAAATAAAATAGAGTCACTGTACCTTTAAATATCGACGTGATTGTTCGTTAAATTGCAGCAACGGGTTTCGTCGATGTCCGCGCACCACACGTAGCGTAATTCGTAGGGCTCTGATTGAAAATCGGGACCTAGAGCGTTCCAGAAGCGACTCTTCCTTTCTAGCCTTCCGACAAAGTCGTCAGACAGCTCCTTGATGGTTTCGAAGAGCGTGAAATAATCTCGGAGTATGACGCAATCTGCGCGTTGCGTCTTTTTGGAGGGAATGAGTTCCGTCGATAAAAGGAACCCTAGTTGTCTTAACTAATCTATGAAGTAATTATGTACTCTCCCTCAGAATTTCCAATACAAAGGAAATTATTAGATAATTTGTCTTTGTTCTATAACACTTGAGCTTAGAAATTATATCAAGACGTAATTATTAATTAAAATAATTACGATAAACTTTAGCAGAGGGCTTTCACCTCTCTACTTGATCGCGGTCTAGCTAGGAATGGGGGCAGAGCTCTGGCACCGATGCTGTTGGCCAGCGAGGAGGGTGGTGGTAAGTGCATCACCTATGAACACCTGCACTTTTTTGTCGGCGACCTCGAAAGATCAAATCCTTTGCCGTGGGGACTTGCTGCCAGCTTTTATTTGTTAAGGCGCAATTCGACTGAGGCAACATTGAACGACATGATGCATACATGTTTCCTAGTGTGGCTTGTTCCTAAGTGTGCGACTATGTGCCACAAATTTTAACAATGTCGCATGGGGATTTCGACTCCCCGAGTCGCATGCGCTTTCTCGTCAATACGTGTAACATGCGTCTTAAACAATTCCATTGAGGCAACGTGAGTTTGGTACATTATGTCTTTACAAACAGGATTTGCAGCAAAGAGCACGTAAGTCAACTTTTGAAGCTAAAGAAGTGAGAAATGAATTTATGAGATATTTTTAATAAGATGAAGGACGTGTGCCTTGGCAGGACCTTTATGCCTAATCTTTATATGAACTATTCAAATATATAATTATTCAAATTAAACAAATTATTTATTTATTTTAAAAAAACTAACCTCAAAGTCCTACTCATCACAGACATCAGTTAACAATGTTGATCTAGGATGATCGACGTCCAATAAAAAACTTAAAAGTTCAAATGCAAACCATTTCCCTTTTTTCTAGGAGATGAACCACTCTTCTTTAATTGCAATTTTTTCACTCACGATGAAAAACTGAACGCAAATTCTTGATTTTTTTTTCACATCGATTACAGTGCAATCATATTTACTCGCTAACTGTTTCACTTTATCATTTTATATCCTGTTGTCTTTATAATCACTAATTTTATTATTCTATAACTCCGGTGAATTATGATAATCTTCAATAAACAAGGTTGTTTTATCAATATTCCACTCCATGTCGCACGCTACAAGCCGCACCGATCCGCTGACTTTCGGATAGCGGCGATATTGTTTGACATGTCAAAGGGTATAAGGATACCTATGACTTCAATCATATCTATTTTTTTAAACATGTCGGTGTGCTCCGATTGTCTCACTTCAGGTGTGCAATTGGATCCAGTACACCGGTGAGTCCGGTGAGTTTGTTGGGGTTGTAGCGATGTTCGTTACCAATGTAGCGTGTGTCCTATTAGGACGTGCTGATGATGTTGATGTTGACATCGCTATATCCGTTTTAGTCGAATTCTGCGTTTCTTTTCGTTCGGGGTCATCAATGTAGCGAGTTGCTTATCTTGATACGTCGTGATGATTTTGATATGTATTTAAATAAATATAGAACTCAGGAATGCGGATAAAAGCGAAAGTGAATAGCGGGTAAATAATAACAAGTCTTGACAGTTGGATGAATAATAATGTTTATTTCTCTACAAGTAGGTATTTTTATAGTAGTGAGTGAATGTGCTCGCGATACATATTCTGTCTCACTCTTGCGCGTGCACTGATTGACGGGTAGGATATTTATTTGTATTCGGAACGGGCCGCGTCAATGCGTTCGCCGTATATCCCCATCTCACTCCTGCGCGTGCTATCACGTCGGAAGCGATGTGTTCTCTTTCTACCTTGGTATGCAGTGTAAATAGTGTTCGCGTGTGAATAATGTTGACGTTTCTAGTATGTGACAATTGTAAATAATTCAGAGTTTGATTCATCGGTCGTTGACCCTGTATGTTTACAATTTTGACAATAAATTATGTTTGACAATTCAATTTTATTAAGGGGACGTAGGTACGCTACAGGGTTTTAGCGTGTGTCCTAGTAGGACGTGCTGATGATGTTGATGTTGACATCGCTATATTCGTTTTAGTCGAATTCTGTGTTCCTCTTCGTTCGGGGTCATCAATTTAGCGTGATGCTTAATTTGATACGTCGTGATGATTTTGATTTGTTTTGTATTTAAAATAAAATACGTCGATTCAGGAATGCGGGAAGTGAGAGTGAATAATCAATAAATAGTAAACAGCGATGAATGGTCAAGTGAATAATAACAAGTCCTCTTTATTCAACGATAAGTAGGCATATATAGAATTTCAGAACGGGACGCCTGACTGCGTCCGCGGTATATCTCGGTCTCACTCCTGCGCGTGCTGAGGTGGTCGCAAGCGCTGCGGATACTACAGAGGGGAGGATATTTATTGTCGAAACGGCGAGACGGCGTGATATGTTCTCTTTCTACCTTGGAATGCGATGTAAATATTATTTGCGTGTAAACAGTGTTGACGTTTCTGGTATGTGACAATAGTACATATCCAGAGGTTGATTCATCGGTCGTTGACCCTGCATGTTGACAATATTTTAGGGACGTGGGTACCCTACAGGGTGCAATAGCTCACTCACTTAAGGAGAAAAAAAAGAAGAAATAAACGAAATCTCCACAGCACAGCTTCGCTTTTCAACTGTATTGACTTTAGAATGGCGATGGGATCCTCGACTACGAGACCCAGAACCGATTACGAGAGTTACTGTAGCAGGCATGAATTTCAGAGTTCGTCATTACACGTGTTACCAATACTTCTGTTCTGCAACAAAACTTGCATCCATCTAGCGTGAGTATTGATAATATCGTACCTGAAATCACCGAGTGGAGGTTAAGCTTCTTACCAACTAGACCATAGGGGTTGTTATAACGGCATTGCGTGATAGTGTGGATCAATATATTAGCTGCAGAAAAAAAATGTTTTAAACAATAATTTGTATTATTATTAAGATAAAAATTATCTGCTGTAACATTCAAGCTCTGCATTCATATACACAATTTCAACAGCATCATTATTTAATCTCTTCAGACCCGGTGTTTAGACAGAGTTCATATGCATGTAGGGTACCCACGTCCCTAAAATATTGTCAACATACAGGGTCAACGACCGATGAATCAACCTCTGGATATGGACAATTGTCACATACCAGAACGTCAACACTGTTTACACGCAAATAATATTTACATCGCATTCCAAGGTAGAAAGAGAACATATCACGCCTTCTCGCCGTTTCGACAATAAATATCCTACCCACTGTATTATCCGCAGCGCTTCCGACCACCTCAGCACGCGCAGGAGTGAGATCGAGATATACCGCGGACGCAGTCACGCGTCCCGTTCTGAAATTCTATATATACCTACTTATCGATGAATAAAGGCACTTGTTATTATTCGCTTGACCATTCATTTCTGTTTACTATTTATAATTATTCACTCTCACTTCCCGCATTCCTGAATCGACGTATTTTATTTTAAATACAAACAAATCAAAATCATCACGACGTATCAAATTAAGCATCCCGCTAAATTGATGACCCCGAACGAAGAGGAACACAGAATTCGACTAAAGCGAATACAGAGATGTCAACATCAACATCATCAGCACGTCCTACTAGGACACACGCTTTGTAAACAACTTTGTGGTATATTTCTGTTCCCAATGATAACAAATTAATTGTTGAATACTATATTATCGACTTTGAACGTTTTGAGCGCCATCTATCTTCACTTATATGATATAATGTTAAATTTTTTATAAATTCAATAACACACACACTTCAAGAATATTTATTTAAAACGTTAGAATTAATCCATGTTTGACGAGGTTAAACATCCACATCAAAATCATTATACAAAAATACACTTTATAACACATATTTTGGTCGTATTACTTATTTACTCGCTTGCTTTAAAACACATAATTTAAAATTAATGAGTATATTATCAGTGATCGAAATTAAGAACTAGTTCAGATATAAATGTTGTCGAATGGAAATGGACGCAGTATGCTGACGAAATGGAAATATTAGCGGAGAATGAGGTTAAATTATAGTTAATTGAGTTTGAAAAGTAAATTGTATGAGAGATGCGAAGAAAAATATCTGATAATGAAATCTAAAGGCATGATAATATAATAGTGTGACAGGGTGAGTTAATGAGATATATGGGTGGAAAAAGAAAGATTAAAGAGAATAAAGCAATTCTGTTATAAAGGTAGATTTTCTCAGACGAAGGAGGAGCTGTAAGAGATATAGCATGTGGTATAGTGACAGTCAAGTAAATTAAATGAGGATAAAAACATTTTTACTTAACTGATAGTAATAAAATCTCCTTACATTATAGTCTACAGCTGTATTATAGTGTCAACTTTGATCTATATCAGTGACACGTGAAGGTTGAAAAATATTGAAAGGAGCCGAATAGATTCAGTAGAAATGCGTGTACTAAAAAGAATAAGTGAGGTGACAATGTTTAACAGAATTAAGAATTAAGTTTTTAGAATTAAAATCATTTGAAGGCTAGTGTATTAAGTAAGATAAAATCATCATAAGGCTAGTGTATTAGGTAAGATAAAATCATCTTAAGGCTAGTGTATTAGGTAAGATAAAATCATCTTAAGGCTGGTGTATTAGGTAAGGTAAAATCATCTTAAGGCTAGTGTATTAGGTAAGGTAAAATCATCTTAAGGCTAGTGTATTAGGTTAAATAAAATCATTTTAAGGCTAGTGTATTAGGTTATATAACATCATCTTAAGGCTAGTGTATTAGGTAAGATCAAATCATCTTAAGGCTAGTGTATTAGGTGAGATAAAAAATATCACTCAGATGATTGAGATGATGGGCATGTAGAATGAATGAATGAAGGAAAACTAACAAAACAAATATACAGTGCAAATATCAATGGAAGGTGTGTGGAGGAAAATCAAGAAAAAAATTATTTAAGTGGATATTTTGAAAAAAGAAATAATGAAAGTCAGGGAAATCGTCGAGTTATATGAGAAGCTGTATGGAATTAGAACAGGCGCTGGATATGTATCATGATAGGAACGACTGCACGTTACAAAAGAGAAACGGCGTGATTGTTTCTAAAAATCGTTTTTCGGAGTCAATGCCGTGTTTAGTTGCTTTAAATGATGTGAGAAAAGATAAAGCGCAGACTTTCCTATCTCGACGTATATTTATAATCTCTTTCACATTCATATATTTTTTCATATGATTTCTATGATTTTTCTGACTTTCTACGTTTTTTTTAACCTGGCGAGTTTATTGCCATGTGGCAATCTCTTCCAACTAACCAGAAAGATGTTTTTATATGCCCTAAGTATTAACCAGACTGGAATCCTATTTAAAAAAATCTGGGTTCCAGCGGGGATCGAACCCGCAACCTCCGGATCGGCAGACAAGTGTCTTACCACCAGGCCACGTAGGTCGTGGTTTCCTTCTTTAAAAATATGATTTACTTGATTTAACCATGTACTCCATGGTTTTCTTTCACGCGCCTTCCACTTACTTAAAGTTGCACTGTACATATATTTTTTTGTTCGTTCTTCTTCCATTTGTTCCACATGTCCAATCCATTTTCACGTGCTCTCTTCATCTTATTCAAAACATCATACTTAAGTTAACATTCATCCCTGATTACTTCCTTCCGTATTCTCTAACGACAGAGGAGATGAAAAAGTAGATTTTTTTTGCATGAATAACTACGAACAATACATTCAATTTTGTGATGCCTAACATATGAGTGGGTCCACCTAACGCTCACTTAATATTTTGTATTGATAACAGTTGAAAACCGCAAGCTTCGTTTGGAATGTGTCAAATTTATTTGCGTAACGTGCCATCGACAACCGTTATATTTTGATAATAGATAATTTAATTTGAATATGCAAATACAACAGATCCGAAATGCAATCAATACAAATGTCATTATATGAAAGAAAAAATTTATTTTATGAATAAATAAAGCAAATATGATGGAATTGTAATGAAAATAAATACCGTGCAAATTTACTAGAAACTTTTGGAAAACATAGTAAACTCATTTCTTTTTCAAAACATGGTAACCTCATTGTAGTTTATTGTAGCCAGATTGTATTTGCAATAAAAGTGTTATACTTGAGAAAATGTAGGATGGACCCTGTGACATTTGAAACGTCATGCCTCAAAGGGATGGGGTAAAATCGTTTTTTTTTACAATACAAATCGAATCTTTTTTTTTTTAAATCAAAAAATAGTTTTTTCTCTAAACTGACGTTTTAATTCCTAATTTTCATTATACTGACTTTCAAATGTATTGTATGATTTATATAATTTTAGGTGTAAAAATCCTATACCCCATCCCTAGCCAATGCAGACTAGCGTAGTGACTTTTGACAAACGTCACCAAATATTATTTGATTTTAACAAACTGCCACATTTTTGCAAATTTGTAACAAGATGTATTAATTTGTCATTACATATTGTTAGTTTTATGTAATGTATTTACCAAAATAATTTACTTTTTATTAGAATCGAGGCTTGTTTTGAAGTTGATAAAATAATTAAAACTACTGAACGTCGTTACAAGGTTGTGTTCGAGAAAATTTGTGAACTGTCACAGGGACCATGCTTTATTTTCTCAAGTATAAATAAATAAATAAATAGCCTCATTCCTTATGGAAAACATGGTAAACTCATTCTTTGAATTTTAGGATATTGAATATATTCATTTTGTTAATCCTACCGCACGCAGAGTTAATCTTCTTGAAGCCATGAAGATCTTTCAATAGATCTTCATATTCCAGACATTTCCTGAGAATTACTTATCACAGAATATTCCTCGTATTTAACCTTTGTATTGTGTCTTCTTTACACTCATTACTTTTACATAAATACATTTTCATTTCGGGAAAAGCAGAGTGATCTGAGCGCCAGTCTGTGACTGTAGACTTAATCGTGATCTTCTCCCCTTAATGATGAGACCTCCCCCATCAATTTTCTTCGTTTTCTCTTACTTCTTTTAAATTCTATTCACTCACTGAAAATATTTTTTGGAAGACAAAAAGCTTTTTTTACAAATTTATTGTAAATACGAGTAAGTGATGAATTCTGTGATTAAAAGCACTTTAAATTTCATGTTTTTATGCATATTATCATGTCGTTTCCCTTTTTGGGGTAAGCAGAGAGGTAGGAGAGCCACATTTTCACATACTTTTCACCTTCTCTACATCCATAAACTTTCTCATTCAACTCCTACGACTGAACATTTCCTCTTTTCGAAATATCATTAATTTTGCATCACCATACTTTCCTTTGATATTCAAATACCACGCATTTCTATCAAATTTGCACTGTATTGTTTCATTTACCTTTCTTCGTTAATTTGTTCTTCATGCCCAAACCATCCCAGATACCTCTTTTTATCATATTTTGTTTTACTTTAAGCTGAATAATGTGAGGTGCATGACCGCACGGTAACGCACTGGACTTCCGTTCGGAAGGTTGTCGGTTCAAACCCCGCGCTGGGCCACTCCTTTCGAACGACACAGGCACTTTTTTCCGCCTAATGTTCGAGGGTATAAGGATACCTATGACTTCGGTCATATCTGTTCTTAAAAAAAAATAATGCTTAAGTTTTCATTCATTATACATGACTTAATTTCGTATTTTGTCATAGATTGATAACTCACGTGTTTTTCCTAATGCAAAATCTTATCAAGCGAATAAAAAAAAAATTAATGGGTTTAACAGTAAATTTGTAAAAGGTATCCCTCGTTTTAAACTAGTAATTGGTTCTATAAACAAAAAAGTAAGTGTCTTGAAGATAGCGTCAATTGATTCGAATTTAGTCTGGGTGAGATAGGAATTTCTTTGAAACAAAACAAAAGGGACAATAAACGTTTGATTTTAAATAAGAAGGCCTCTATTAGATATTAACTGAGTCTGGTGAATCTGGCTTATTATTATTTTGCACTGTTGAAAGAATTCAGGATTCAAAAAACAAAATACTGTTTTGATTTTAATTAGAATTTATATAAGATATAAACTGAGACTTGTTAAACTGACTTATCATTATCTATTGACATGTTGAAAGAATTCAGGATTCAAAAATCAAATTACTATTTTGATTTTAAATTAGATATTAACGGAGAATGGTGAATCTGGCTTATCATTCTTTTACTGTGTCGAAAGAATTCAGGATTTACAAATTATTATTTTGATTTCAAATTAGAAGGACCACATAAGATATTAACAGACACTGGTGAATCTGGCTTTTGCTGTGTCGTTTGCATTATTTTGCTGTGTCGAAATTCCGGATTCACAAAACAATTTATTACATTGATTTTAAAGTAAAATTTTATTACATTAGGTATAACAAACTGGTGAATCTGGCTTATTATTCTTTTGATATGCCGAAAAAATTCAGGATTTACAAAACAAATAATTATTCTGATTTAAAATGAGAAGGCCTACAAAAGATATTGACTGAGACTTGTTAATCTGGCTTATCATTCTTTTGATGTGTTGAAAGAATCGGGATTAAAAAAACAAATTATTATTTTGATTTAAAATGAGAAGGCCTATATAAGATATTGACAGAGATTTGTTAATCTGGCTTATCATTCTTTTGATGTGTTGAAAGAATCGGGATTAAAAAAACAAATTATTATTTTGATTTAAAATGAGAAGGCCTATATAAGATATTGACAGAGATTTGTTAATCTGGCTTATCATTCTTTTGATGTGTTGAAAGAATCGGGATTAAATAACAAATTATTATTTTGATTTAAAATGAGAAGGTCCACATAAGAGGTTAACTGAGACTGGGGAATCTGGCTAATCATTATTTTGCCATGCTTAAAGATTTGCAGGTAAGATGATTTTTACTTTTACTCGAAAAAAAATGTCACCGGGACTGAATAATCTATGTTTATCTTCAATCATCTTCGCTGCGTATGCAATTCGATCGCTTAAGTGGAATTATAAAATTCTAAATGTTTTTTTTTTCATAATTTTAATAAACCTTGTCATAACGAAATTATTAATTCATCTCAAGAATACGAAAATTGACCTTCTCCATATCTGGTTTGGTGGATATTATAAATGTAGTTATTATTGAGTTCAGGAGGGTCATTCTTCAGTAATAATCAAATCTTAGGTCTCGCTTCGAAGATGGGTTGTTCTGTTTTATCTAAAGATTTTTATTTCATTTATCCTTACTATCCTCTTGAGAGATATTCTTCTTTTTTTAAATTTTATTTTAATATATTATTCATAGTTAATGCATAAAAATTGTAGAGGTTTAAAGATATTGTAATTGGTTTCATCAAATATTCAGTCTTAGTGACAATTTTTTTCGAGTAAAAGTAAAGATCATCCTACCTGTCAATCTTTAAGCACGGCAAAACAATGATAAGCCAGATTATCCAGTCTCAGTTAATATTCTATGTAAGCCTTCTCATTTTAAATCAAAATAATAATTGGGTTTTTGAATTCTGATCCTTTCAATATATCAAAATAATGATAAGCCAGATTAACAAGTCTCATTCAACAAATTACAATATATTTTAATAGTTTTGTATTTTTCCGTATTAAGCTATACATAATTATGTTTATGCATCATGTTGTCGGCAGCCGTGGTCTAACGGTTATCATTTACGCTAAACAAGCGGGCGCATCAGGTTCAATTCCAGACGGATTCATTTCCGGACTGGTCATTAGGTAATTCAAAGGGTATATGCTGTTTATCGTAAATTCTTCAGGTGCTGTCAAGCAACACGAAAGTGGCGTTTAATAAAACTACTTAATAAGGCTGCTGTACCGCACAGGGTACAAATAGATTGTAGCGCAGGTACGTCGGTTGCTGTGCCGCGCTCAGATAATCGAGGTAGCGAATTCCGAAGCGAAGATCTAGAAGAAGAAAAAGGTAGTGGAGTGGAGAGATTCCTCTCAGGCAGGTCGAAGTAGCGGGTCTCAAAGTAAAACACAGTAGAATCGGTTGTTACTGAGAATAGAATATATTTCGCAAAAAGGGGACCCTCTATATTAATGGCCAGTCGGCCATCACAAGCGCCCATTACCCGCGAAATACAACAACTTTCGGGGTTCTAAGCGCTGCTTAAGTCGACCGGCCCGTGCCCTACTCTCGACAGCCCGCCCGCAAGTCCTTTATTTCCCTTGCGGTCGCGAACACGATCGGAGTCAAACAACCATAAATTTTACCAACATTTTTCATACAAACTATCAATTTACAAGAACATATAGCAAACATATCAAATCTAAGGATTTACATCAAATTTATATTTACAAATACACATAAAAAATATCAATCCACCATACAAGAAATATCACTGTCTATACACATACAAGGGAGACCGCACACGTCCGATACACTCCCCCCGATGTTGCTCAGTGTAGTAACATCCCAAGTCGGTTAGGACGTGCGCGTAATCAAATCGCAGAGGTCAATCCCTTCCCTGCGTGGTCTCCAGGTCCTGTCCTCCAGGTCACACGTCTCTCGGTATGGCGACAGCCGCGATGATCGCCTTGTCTTCTCCTTGCAGGTGGTACGCCAATCATCCCTTGTGTAGATCCGTCGGTTAGTTGCGCAAATAAGTCGTCGATTTGCGCAATGTTTGGATAGTTGCGCGAATCGGTCGTCGATTAGCGCAATGTTCGACCAGTCGCGCAAATCAGTCGTTGACTTGCGCAATGTCCGGCTAGTTGCGCAAATCAGTCGTCGATTTGCGCAATGTTCTGTGAAGGGAGGTTGGACGCGCATCTTCCGGATGCGATACGCCCGGCCTACAGTCTATTTGCATCCTGTGCGGTACACAATTTTTTAAAGATTTTTGTCGATAATGCAAAAATTGTTTGCTTCCATGCAGTAGCTCCCACTTTTTTGGAAGAACTATAATATATGGAACGCAATAAACAATATTGGAGACTCATGGGCTGGAATAAAGAGTCAACAATGAAAGGTTCCTGGAAACAATTATGCCCACAAATGATGAGTGATTTTATAAATTCTGAAGAAATTCCGGAAAATATCACGGATGAAATAGTTAGCCTAATTAATGAACTAAACTTGGACGTCAACAACGAAGATGTTACCGAGTTGATTGAATCTCACTCAGTTCCTCTGTCAAATGAATACTTAATTGAGCAACAAGAGTGCACACAATGAAAGTGAGGAAGAAGAAGCTATTTAAAATCGTCAAGACTTTGACAGTCAAAAATATGAATGAATCCTTCATGAATCTTGACAATTTTTTGACTATCGTGGAAGAATATGACCCCAATGGAGAACGTACGAGTATATCTCAAGTACGTAGGGCGATTGAAAAGACACAGCATGTTATAGAATTCTTTATCAAGAAAATAAAAAAAAGGGTGGTATTCAACTAACTCTTGACAAGTTTATAAAGAAAACTCCTGAAAGCACTTAAACACGTCTCGTTAACTTAATTATGTATAACATATTGATAATATTTTTAATATATTATTGATAAATACATATTATTATTGATAAATAAATATTTTAAAATATAATTCTCGATGTGTTTTTTTACATCCCTCTACTTTCGAACATTCGCACATATTTTCAGGGACCAATTATGTGCGAAAGTCGAGGGCCGCCTGTATCTCATTTTTACTTACACTACGAGTATGTACGAGTTTATTCACAACTTCATACAAATGAATACTTATTTGAATATTCTTTGCGATCAAGTAATTTTTATGGTTTACTTTTGTCTGAATGGTTGCAAAAGATTGCCATCTTGTAATGAGCCCGCCAGATTGTTTTTACAATGTATCATTAAATAAATTAATGATAGATTATCGATCGATCGTATTTTGAATACGTGTTCAAAATTGTAAGTGTTATTAGAAGATATTGAAATGTGATGTTTTTTTTTATTGTAACTATGACATCTAAAGAACACTGAAGTGTTATTTACTCGTATTTTGTTAGTAAAAATATCAATAACAGAGAGTGGAATCGCGTATAGAGAGGGATACTTGTATTATGCAATTATATTGTATGACACACGCCATATACGCGATTTTGGTTTGTGACGAAGTTCATTAAGTGTTTTCTAGCACACTGGCTATCGATGAATTTTAATTAACCGGAAACGATTAAGTTTATAGTATGAATTAATAAATATTTCACAAGATATATATTTTATTTGATATTCCATTGCATAAAGGTTAATACTCCATTGTATAAAGCCGTTTTTTTTGCACCACGGTAATATTTTCTAATCAACCAGACATTAATTGCATAGTTTGTGCCACTTATTGAATGACAAGTTTTGAAGTTTTTGGATTCAGGAAAAAACTGAAAATATAAAAAAAAAACAGATGCGTGAGACTCTCGCGCAGTAGAAGTGAACCTTCCTACATAGTTCCTAGGAAAAGTTGATTTGACGCATTGCTTTTTTTCCATTTGCTTACGATTATTTTAGGATTAGAAACTGGTTATGTGGAATTTAATTCAAGAAAATCTCTCTTAATTAAATAAAAAATGATTATGTGGCGTTTCATTCAAGAAAATCTCAAAAAAAATTTTTTAATAATAAATAATAATAATTTTAATAGTAATTAATAATTTTAAGAAACTGGTTATGTGGAATTTAATTCAAGAAAATCTCTCTTAATTAAATAAAAAATGATTATGTGGCGTTTAATTCAAGAAAATCTCAAAAAAAATTGTTTAATAATAAATAATAATAATTTTAATAGTAATTATTAATTTTAATAATAATGTAATACACTTAATAATATTTATTAAATATTTTATAATAATAAATAAATTAAAATTTTTATGTTATTATTAATTATTAAATTATTTATTTATTGTTCTATTATTTTTATTATAGTATTGAATATATATTTTTAATAATATTATTGAATTATTAACTAATTACATTATAATTAATTATAATATGATATAACAATAATATAATTATTAATATTATAATAACATGTTTATATTATTATAATTAAATATTAAATAAATATTAAATAAAGTAAAATAAAATAATTCAGTATAAAATAAAATTAATAATTATTAAATATATGAATATAAAAATTATGTAATATTTAAAATGTTTAATAATAAGTTATAATAATTTAAATAATAATATAATATACTTAATAATATTAATTATTAATATTAAAATAATTAATAATATTTTATTAATAAATAAAATATTGAATGATAATTAAATAATAATTTAATGATAATAAACTAATACACCGTTTCACTTTTCGTGACGTTCAGGCCAATTTGCCCAACCGCGCCTATAGAAGTTTCACTTCAAAAAAATTGTCGAAACTAACTATAAATTCTAATTAAAAGTAAAGAAGAACAAAACAAATAAAATCACATGAAAGTTTTTTTTACATTACCAATAATGAAAAATGAATGACGAATAGCGAAACATAAGCTTCGTCATGGAAGAGTTGTTTATTTTTTTAAATGACTGAAACAAACTAGTGAGGATGTAAGCTTTAGGCTAGTTTCAAAAGTCTGAGGACGACGTGAGGAAGGAAGACCGGTGAACCAAAATGCAATATCTGCTTGGAGGCGCACTAGTCCATGATTTCAGAAGGAGGAGATTTCGTCTAGATATGTAGAGGTAGCGGGACAGTATAGGAGGATACCTTGCACATCTCAACGATTTCTTATCATATATTTGAACGATTAAACTCTTTACGGTATAATGGGCTGTGATCATATTCTCTAAAGTTTTATATATTGACGACGGTCTCTGTGACCTTATAGGTAAGACTGTTGCGTTCCGACACATGTGATGTGATTTCGATTCCCGTTTTTTTTTCAAGTAGCGATTGAGCCTGGTTCATTTCATATAACAAAATTATATAAACCAGTAAATACACAAGAAGATTACTTTACTTGAAACTTACAAGAATGGATAAAATACTAACACATAAGATGGTGCGAACTATTTTGAAATTAAGCGAACACGTTCGATTTAAGGATATGATTTGTAAGTTAGATATATGCACTGTAAAATAATCAGTAATTATAAATGTCTGAATCAATATTTTTTATTAGTTAATTAGGTATTTCATCCTACAAAGAGGATGATGTGTGCCAATAAGAATTTGAAGGGATTTAGACAGTATGAGAATATGTAAGACATTTTATTGTTCTAAATATTTAGAGTTTAGGACAATAAATTCAGATATGTGACTATAAATTAACGGAGAATTGAGTGCGAGTAGGTGGGGCATGTTGAACGGACGGGGGACATTTACAATTGAGTAAAGGTATATATGCAGTGTGCAAAGGACACTTAAATAAAACATAGTCGAGGGTCTCCTTACCTATTCGATCCACAGGACTTTTTTATGGATTTTATAAAGACGGCTTCCTAATGATAGTGGCCTATTCTTATCCTGCATATGACATAAACAATTCGTTTGGACAAGTTTCTTTTGAACCAAGGTTTAGTGGGTATTTTAACCTGGAAATTCCTGAAGGCAGCACCCTTATTACTACAAGACAACTCTCACGCCTACAGTCTATATTTTAAATTAAAGAATTTGTTGCTTTACAAAAAAAATCTGCTGTTTAAATAAAATAATTTGTTGTTAAACAATATAATAGAAAAAAAAAATTTAAATAACGATAAAAATACCAAAGAGAATTAAAGATGCCGAGAGCTTCCAAATTATCGTTTTTTGATCATTTGGACGCTTCGTGTTTTATATGTTCAATTTAAATAAAAGTGTGTGTATGTGTTCTCGGATATAAAATAAACATTTGAATTAAAATTAGTTTATAATTTTTATTGTAAACTAAATAAATAAATTAAGAAACGAACTGGACCGATATATCGACTCAACAATTGGGAATTTTCATGACGTTAGTAATCAAAATACTTTGTTTACAATGTTGCCAAAATATAAAAGCGATAAAAAATGGAACATAGTGTTATCAAATCGGTAAATTAGATATGTTGTATCGGTTACCAGTATTGATAAAATATCAAACTAATGGATGCTGGACATTACCTTGAAATCTTAGATTTTTTTCATAGAATGAAACATTTTCGTGGACCACGTTTATATTTATTTATTTTTATACTATAAATATTTAAAATTGAATTCATCAAAAATATAAATTGTATAAAAAAATATTATATCTAACCAGACCAAAAGGGTAAAAATCAAAGTAAGTGATCACTAGCGCAATATTTTCCCTATAAGTAGTAAATGAGAAAATCCCGCAAGCAAGTTAAAAAATGCCTACGAATTTTAGAATATTGATAAAATAATCATGGAATAAATTTCATAACTGCCATGCATCAGAGTTTATGTAATATTTGATAAAACAATCGGTTCTACGGAATATATATCTCGTTTTTTGTGGATTCAACTGATGACGTTTTAAGATCATTGCAGTGCTCATCTTCAAGGTTTGATGTTTATTAGCTTTGCTAACAACAGTCGAACCAACATTGATAATTATCAATTTGTGAGGGTAAGAGCTGCAATGTTAAGCAATATTGACACTTAAAACAAAAAAGCAGAAAAAACAAAAAAGCAGAAAAAACAAAAAAAAAACGTACCATAAACAAGATATGTATTATTGACTGAAAAATTATTTTGCATTAAATAAACTTGTAAATATTGTTTTGTTAAAATTTCCCAAGAGGTAAATATTACAAGAACTAAAACAGGCTTTTAACCCTCCATTCCGTTACTTTTTCTTTGCTGGAAGAGTCTTAAGACTAAGGAACCTTTTTATAAAAGTAGTAAACCTATGATGAGTAAAGCCTTTTTTAAGATGCTTTTCCTCTTCTCAGGATCCATCGACTCTTCTTTTTGACGGCCTCTCTCACCAATTCTGTCCAGATCTGTCCCCACATTATCCAGGAAACGTTGTAATGGTTTAACGAGTGATTGCTTGCTGACAACCTTATCTTGAATGAAGTTTTGATGCGACAGAATTTAATGAAAAATTGTGATTAAATAAATGAAAGATTTGAAAAATTACGCAGAATTAAAAAAATCAACTTTTTAAAATTACACTTCCTTAAAATAATATAATACAACCAGGTGAATTTTTTGCCATGATTAATATTTTTTGCTAACACGAAAAATGTCCAAGAGTCTTTTAGCTAAGATAATGAAACCATAATGAAACCCTTTAAAAAACTGGGCTTGAAGACATACGTTTTTCTTTATCTAAATCAAATAAGCCGTTTTAAAAATTTAGGTTTAATATCTTCAATAAAAAAAAATTTTAGGTTGTGTGTCATGTAAAATTGTTACGTTGTGTGTCATGTGAATCGATGTTTTATTAAAATTAATTCATTACAATTTTCTAAATGAATGATATAAATAAATTGATTGTTTTATTTATTCAATGAAAAAATTGGATGTACGAGTATTTCGAATAACCAATTGTTTTGATTCTTGATTTAATGTGAATCGTTAAGATGTTCCAAAATGTACATATACTCGTATGTTATACTCGTTATAAATTATATTTTTAATAAAGTCTGTTTAAAATTCAACCAAAATTCTGAACTTTCTGGTGTGTTTCATCGTTTTTTTTTCCATATTCATATATGGTATGATATAATTTGACAAGCTCTTTAGTCTTGTAGGAAAGAGGCCTGCTGCCAACCAGGATATTGCGTGATCGATTTCCAATGTTAAACATTTGAATTTCAGTCTAGTTTTCACTTTACTAATTTTTTTATCATTCTTGTTGGTTGTTGAAATTTGTCACATGATTATAAACCCTTCAAGTTTTACCGCATTCAACGAAAGTGTTATAAAATACAAAACCTTTATTAATTTTTTTTCTCAATGTATCCTTTTTTCTAAGTTGTCATGTATTGGTTTAATTGGGAATTAATATTGAAGAAATATGACAAATAAAATATCAAGACCAAAGTTGTAGGATTAAATAAATTAGGTTATTTAGAATTTTTCATATAAAGTTCACATACGGTCTTTTGTAACAAAACATAAAAGCGTTACGCAGATGTGTGCAAATAGCTGTGGTTTGTATCAAAAGGTTACAATATTATTTGCCAACAATGAAAAATAAAGACTGACAGCAATAAAAAAGTAAACCAAAATGTTATTAGTATTATAATGTTAATGTAATGTTACTTTGTCGCTCGCCTCGACTTGGTAAGTTTTCTGTGGTTTTCTTAGAGGATATTTTTTTCTCAACATATGCAGATGCGAGGAAGTTCCTAATCTAACGGCTGCAGTCACCACTTTCAATCAATTTTCTTTTTTTGTATTCTTATTTTTTTAAGATTGGATTTGAATCTAAAGATGGAGCACCTTTGAGGGAAATCTGCTCACCATTACATAAAAAAATACATATTAAATTTTGGTTTTTGTTTTCGTAAGCAAGTTGTTCGATAATTTTTCGATAAGTTAGTGCTTCGAAAAGTTTCAAAAAGTAATGCGATAAAACTGAATATTTAATAACACCTAATCGGAAAATATTCGAAATGAATATAGTAGAGGCACAATCAAGGTAGCGCCAACAATAAGCCCGAAAAGGCCAGATAAATTAAAATATATAATGCATTCAATTAGTGACCAGAATTAGGCCAGTATACTCGTAAAATCATCAGTAAAACGGAATAATTTTATGATTAGTTGGAAGAAATTGCTATCTGTTATATTCGATATATAATGATAAATAATTCGCCCGAGCAACAGACCATCGTTGGACGTATGAAGTAATCCAGTGGTACCCAATAGGTATAAAAAGGCCTGTAAGAAGACCTAAGGCGCGCTGGGTGGACGAAATACGTAAGCATGCAGGTATTATGTGGCAGCAATGTGCAAAGGACAGGATTTTGTGGAGACAACTTGGAGAGGCCTACATCCTGCAGTGGATAGATACAGGCTGATGATGATGATGAATTCGATATATAAAGTTTAGAAATTAATATTAAAATATAAATTATTAATTATTTTATCAATGGAAAATTTGTTGAAAAATATATTGTTTATATTTAAGGCATTAACGTTGTGGAGGTTTAAATACATTGTAATCTGTTTTATCAAACACTGTTTATTCCCCTGAAGATGAGGTGAAAACCTTGAAACCGGTAGGGTTATACCGCTATAAAAAGTGGAACAAATAGTGTTTGATGAAACAAATTACAATTTGTTGAAAAACATTTTGTAGGAATATATGTTATTTTGATAGGAAAAGGATAATTGAATTCTTTTACGTTCTGATATTGTTTACTTCCAGTGATAAATCCAATTATTTGATAAACCACTTTCAATATTTTTTTAATAAACTTTCATCATTTTTTGTATTTGATTTTTATATCTGATTTTTTTATTCCAATATGAAATATAGAAAAAAGCGTTGGTTCTTTTTTTAAAAACAAGGTGTCTTAATTTTAACGTAAAATTATAGTTTAAAGAATGTTAAATTTTTTGTAAAGTTTAGACAATCCATATCACATCCTATTTTCGCTAAATAAAGATGGTAATTTCTATTTAACGAAATTTCCATATTTAATTTTTTTAAAGAAATAGAGCTTTTCGTGGGAAGATCAATTAATTTCGATGGATATTGTGATTTTAAGTATGTTTTATATTTATATCTACAACACTAGCAAACTCAGTCAACTTTCTGTTATATATAGTCACTCCAAGAATACATGGAATGACAATGTATGACAGAATGTAGAATGAAGTGATTAGGTACGGCTGTAAATGTAAGACTGATGTGTTGAGTAAGACAATCAAAGTCTAACAAAACAAATAAACACACAAATGTTACTGAAAAGTGTTGACGGAAAAAGACTTATGAAATAAATATGTTCGAATTCATTATATATTTTGAAAGAAGGAAATGTAAAAAATCATAGGAATCGTATGAGTTGTGTGCGAAGGTGTTTGGATTTACAAGAGTCGAAAAATATGTGTCGTGATAGAAAAATCTCATGCTCTCTCATTTCTGCTTACCGATATAGGTAGACGGCGTATTGGTGTGTAATACTTTTAATCAGATGTTTTAAAGTTTTTCCAACAAAAATTTTAATAACTAATTTTCCTTACTAAATATTTCTTAAACTTGAAAAACTTATCATTTGTTTTATTTGAGAAATTCATTATATAATATTTGACAGTATATAACTTTATAAAAAAAATCATAATTATTATTAGACAATCCCTCTTTAAAAAAAGCGGATTTGTATTAACTATGTTAAATATTTAAGGACACTAAATACATGTAGGAGTATGTTTATATTATAAAAACAAGTTATGCGAAAATGTATTTAATTGGCAGGAAAAATATTTACATAGAAGAGTATTTTAATCTTATTTCATAAACAATAAGCATAAATTAGGAATTCTGTATATTATATCTTCTAAATATTTAAAAGTAATTTTTACTCTTGTCTATGACATGCTTCAGCCCGAGTTTGGAGTAGCGCTCTATGGTCAGCCCTTTACATAGTCATTCAGTCGACGCTGAAACGCCGCTCAGAGTGTATCTCTGGCGTCCCGACGCTCTTCAGTTGGAAAAATCTCGCATGCGCTTCGTGAATTATTTTCAAACTTATCGAAAATTTTCTTCATAAATATCTTACAACTTTCTTAAATCACCGTGAAAAGTTTTACCACATACTTGAAAAATATTTTGATCAAAATGTTTTCATCTTTAATTTATTAGTACATACACAAACCTCTGAAGAATCAACAAGTTGGTTTTGAAAGGATTTAAATTCAGCACATTGTTACAACGATTTTATAAATATATTTACATAAAATGTTTGTTTATATTTTGAGACTAGTAAAGGCCAAAATGTGACAGTTGAAAGTTTAAAATTGTAATTCGAAGTTGACTTTTTTTTTGTTTCTGTTTAATTTTTTTTCCCGGTTAAGTAAAACTGAAAAACACGAATATCAGTCGATTGGAACGGTTCGTTTATTGAATTTTGAGATTTATTTGTGTTTTACTTTTGAATTACTTTCATTTGTTGTGTAAATGACTCTGAACGCGCTGGTGACAATCTATTATGGAAGCGTGATTGATCGATTAACGTATATGGTGTGAAAAAACACAAAGCGGTCTTGTCCGCTTTATATATATTATGCGTGTTAATCCATCTTCAGCGTAATGCAGGAGAGGTGAGTTTTGTGGATTTATTTTCCTTGTTTTTTATTTTACATATATTTAAAGTGTTTTTTTTTTCATGGCTGTAATTTATTTGCATTAGAACATTTAACATTAATAATACATATTTGCTTGACTGTATTTGATATCTTTAGGTTTTGTTACAACATCTTTATTTTATTTTATTTAAATATTTCATTTATATAACGATTGTTACATTTTTAAAGTTTAAACAATTGACATTTTAGTGTCAAAAATTATTATTTTTTTAAACTCCTTTTTTATATTATCTAATAATTGTAAAGTGGCTTTGATGTGGCAAAGCACATTTATGTGGGTGGGTTGCTTTTTAAAAAAATATTTTTGAATAATTTTTTGTTTTGTATTTAATTAATTAAGTAGTTAAAGTATATTAATGTTAAACACATAAATAAATTGCCAAAGCTTTAACTTTTCGGAACTCCATAACAGAGATTTTTGTGGGATAAACTTTGTTAATTCACTTATTATATCAAACTCCGAGACACATGTTTCTAACTCATATCTTCATACTCTCTTTTCACCTGAGAAAATTATCGAGATAGGAGATAGAAATATTTTTTGCTGGGATTAATACAATGAATGGAAAAAAAACGATGTAATAGATAAACTAAACACGGAATGAAGGGATGACAGTATCTGAAATGAAATTATAAGGGATGAATGTGATCTTAAGGCTGACGTATTAATTAAGATGAAGAAGAGCATGTTGAGATAGTTTAGGCATGTGGAACGAATGATTGAACAAATACTCACATAACAGACATACGTTACAAATGTGAGTGGGAGGCGTGAGAGAGGAAGACCAAGTATATTTGGATCAAGTAAATTATATTCTGAAAGCAGGAAAAGTAAAAAGTCAGAAAAAATCGTTGAATACGAAGGTGTATGGATGCGGATGAGGTTAATTATGTGTGTCGAGATTTGAAAGTCTAGCTTTTTGTTCTTTCTGCCTACTCGGATATATTAAGGGATAAAATACATGTCTGTGTGTAAATACACCTCTCTTAATCTCACTTATCCGTCAATCTATCCGAATTCGTGAAGTGCAGACTTTAAAGAACGTGATGAGGAGACAATATTATTTTTCATCTTATGAATTGATCAAACAACTCGGCTCAGAACCAATGTTTGAAATTATGTGATTTGTAGTTTATTGCCAGAAGAGTTGGCCAAATCAGCGTTTTCAAATTAAAAATTAAATAATAGCTTATAAAAATTAATATTTTTTTTGTCATTATCATAACCGTAACTTAAAACATCGAAGTTTTGAAGGCATCTTCCTTTTCGTGATGGTAATAATAAAATATTATCAATAATTAAGAAAATATTGTAAATAATTAAGAAAAAATGCCAACTGTAAAGAAAATATGACCAATTATAAACAACACAGGACCAATTGTAAAGAAAATATGACCAATTGCAAAGAAAATATGACCAATTTGAAAGAAAATATGACAAATTTTAAAGAAAATATGACCAATTGTAAATAAAATATGAGCTATTATAAAGAAAATATGTTGTAATTTATTTTATCAAACACTGTTTATTCCACTTTTTTGTAACGGTATAACCCTACCGGTTTCAAGACCTTCACCTCATCTTCAGGGGAGCACAAACAAGATTTGTTTGTGCTCCCCTGAAGATGAGGTGAAAGCCTTGAAACCGGTAGGGTTATACCTTTACAAAAAAGTGGAATAAACAGTGTTTGACAAAATAAATTAAAATGTCTTTAAACCTCCACAACGTTAATGCCTTAACTATAAACAATATATAATGTAAAGAAAATATGACCAATTATAAAGAAAATATAACCAATTGTAAATAAAATATAACCCAAAGCATTTAGTGTACGTAACACATTCATTAAACAATCCAGACTAAAAGTTAAGAACACTGACGTAAATAATTCTTCTTGACAAATATATAATATAATGAGCAAGAAATTCCGTTGACGAGTATAAAATAGAAGATTGGGATAGCTGGAAAATGTAAAACGAATGATCAAAGATCGACTGAACAAAAAGAAAATTTTCTTTCACGACTGGAGGCGTTGGACTATGAAATATATATATTTTTTGAAATGTGTAAATTATTTTTCCACATCAAAAATTACAAAACAATGAGAATAGATTTTTTTTGTGAATAAAAAAAATAAAGATATCGTCATCCACGGTGGTTGAAGTGATTAAAAAATACCACGAAAGGTATATTTAAATACAGTGAGGAAAATTATGTGAGAAAAAATCTGATCTAGCAAAATCTATAGAGAAAAGACAGAAGGCTGTGTTACAATAGAAATGTCTGTCAATATTTACCTCCCTCTTCTCTGGTAGAGAAATAGCGTGATGGTTTGAATGAAGCAATTCGTTTATATCAGCAATAATGTTGAATTTTCATATAAATATTATTTTGAAATAAAAACTATTTTGAACTGTATGCATAACCTGGTTTTTACTTTTCTCGTTTATTGTTTTATTTTTAAAATGCATGTGATATAAATGTAATTGGGAGCATTTACTTCTGTTATAGAAATTTCTTCCAGCCAACCAAATATAAACCTCAAATCCTTAATGCTAAAAAAAACAGTTTCAGTATTATTTTGATCGGAAATCGAACCTGAAATTCCTGTGAAATATTTTACATCAAAGCCATGAAAATATTTTTTCCTTATGATTTTGTGTGCTTCAAGGCTTCAGAAAAAAACTTATTTATATTGGATCCATCGCGATTATTCAGGAAAGGTATTGAATCTTATCAAGTATAATCAAGTTTTCTTGTTAAGTAGTACTCTTATCTCTTAAGTAAGTCTTCTGAAAGATATTATACTTGATGTAAAGAGAAATTACTTTTTTTATCATTTTATTTACTTCATTAAAATATCAAAATAATTGCATTGACTGCTGTATTTTAATTACTACATATACGACAGAGTCGAATTGAAAGTTAATTAAATGTAAACATAACATCAAGTGATTTTCGTATCGGGATAGACAGAGAAGACAGAAAGCCAGACTTTCGTATCTCGACACGTATCATTGGCCCCTTCTATATTATACTTGCACCTTTTCATACAACTTCTACGATTGCTCAGACTTTGTTTACGTTTCGTTCTTTCTCTTTCAATATTATCTTGATCCAATCATACTTTCCTTCATCTTCCTCCACCATGCCTACTCCTAACATTTTTGTTAATATTTCTTTATTCATTGGGTTGACATGCCCAAACTATAAATTACGTAAAATTAATGAGAAATAATTTAGTTTATGGTGAAAATAATTGGTTTTGAATCCATCAAAGCGTTAAAAATGTTTCTTCTGTATTTTATTATTATAAGTCAAGACTATCTTCGTTACCTTGTTGATAAGACGCGCATCTTTACACCTAAAAGGTACGGATTCGATTTCTGTGGGTATCCAATTTTATTCTATAGGGTCCAAGAGTGATTTTCAATTACGGCCTCTTTGACATCTTTCTTATGGGTTGAAATAAATTGCTACATGGCATTAAATCCACCAACTTGTACTGTATACAACGAATATGGAAAGGATAACTTGTTAATATGACCAAAAAATGGATACCTGTCGACAGTCTCCGACCTCTGAAGTCTTTTTGATTCCAAGCTTGCCGAGGGTTGCGGGCTCGATTCCTGTTTGTACCTATTTTTTGAAAGGAGTAAAAGTTCGTTTTTTACTGAAGGCATTTTTATTGTTGGTTGGTAGGAATTGTCACATGACAATAAGTCTGCCACGTGGCAATATAAGCGAGTGCAATACAGCACAATGCATTTTTTCTAGTACCCATTAAAAAAAGCTTCCTGGTTCAATTTGATTAACAGTTTTGGAAAAATGCATTCTTTTAAAATATCAAAAAAAAAATTATCATATCACTAATTTTCGCGTTGATAATTTTGGACGATATGTCGTTAATTTGACCATTCCACAGATAAGTGACCTGCGTGGCCTAGTTGATTAGATGCCTGTTTTGCGACAAGAGGGTGGCGGATTCGAATCCCGTTCGTACCCAGATATATTAATAAAGGATTCCAGTCTAACTTATACTTGAGATTTGTAAAAAACCTTAGGGTTACGGCTGGAATACATTGCCATATACCAATAAACCTTCCAAGTACAACATATATACAGCAAAAGTGTAATACAATACTGTGAGGTGTATGGCTGCGCGGTAACGTACTGGATTCGTGCGGAAGGTCATCGGTTCGAACCCTGCGCTGTAGTACTGCCCTCGAATGCCTCAGACTTTTTTTGTAGGCTCACTCACTGAAAGAACAGAAAAAGAAAGAAACGAAAATTTCACAGCACAGCTTGGCTTTCCAACCAAATTGGTGTTGAAATGGTGAGGGGATCCTTAACTACAAGGACCAACAACAACAAAAATAATACAATACAAACAGAACCGCTCCGTAATCGATTTCAAATATAGATAGCATCTTTGTTACTATATGTTCTATACAAATGACACTTAATTGTCGGTACCATTGTTGAAATAGTAAGCATTATTGCAAATCAGATCATAATTATTGAACTGAGGAATGATTGAAATAACCGTTTTATTTGCCCAGACGTCAATAAATTTGAACTCATTTCCATTAGAGCCTTAGATTTGACCACGAGTCTTTGTGCTTGCTGAAGGTTATGGTATGAACATAATAATGCTATAAAGCCATGAAAGCTGCACTAATATATCTGTAGGCACCGTAGGATAATTGTCAGCATTCGGCTTCTTTGCCCAACTCGTAAAAAAGCCACCTCACAAAAATAAATTACGTTTATAAACCTGCCAGAGCATTTTAAATATCGTTGTTAGCTATCTTTTAAATATATTGCGCTTGTATTGGTTTAATGTGTGCAAATTTTTGTACTTTTAAAGTGAGATAAATGCGGGGAAAATGAGAGCGTTGCTAAGGATGTGTGGAAAAATAATGAGGTTGAAATCGCTAGGAAAAATATGGGTTGAAAGAAGATGCATTGGTTAAAATGAAAAACAAAGAGCATTGCAATATATCTTAGAAAAACAATCAATATAAACAGTATACACGATACTTTACGTTTGAGAATATCTTGAAAAATGAGGTAAAACCAAGTGATTTAAATTCTGAAAGAGGGGAAAGCATTTTAAACTGGAGAGTATGCACGACGAAGTGTGTGGATGTGGCAGAAACGAAAGATGTGTATCAGGATATAAATTAGTGTAGATTTGCTCTTTCAGTCTACCCCAACAGAGATATGATGTGATGATAGTGATGGCAATTAGCATTTTCTCACCGTTTCACTAGGCTCATTGCCTGTTCTGAGACAGCTGACTTGAACCAGCAAAATTCACACATAAATAATCCAATATATCCGATCTGTAATCCCTTGTAAGATTTGACAATTCACAATAACAAATATTTTGGCATTATTTCATTAAAACACTCAAAATAGGCATATTTAAGTAGCAAAACGGCAGACTGCCTAAAAATTTTTTTTTAATAAGTATACTAACAAGCTTAAGTATTGATGCTCTTGATAATGACATCAAACCTCTAGGGATCGACCACATTGATGCCCTTCTGGTCAAGAAATGCTGAAGCCTGGCCGACACATCCTTGACCGATCTAATACAATAAGTGCTTATTGGAAGGTATTTTCTCTAAGTGCTGGAAGACAGGTCTATTGATTTTCATCTTAAAGCGTTGCGGTAAAGCCAACACAAATCCTAATAGCAGTAAGCCTTCCTTCCACTTTTGGGCAAAATCTAAGAAACACTCGTCAGTGATAAACTCAATTCTAATTTTGAACAAATATATTGTGGATTTATCTCCATATTTCAGGGGCCTTCGATAATGCCTGGTGACCTATGAGTTTAAAGAAATTAAACTCCTCAATATTCCACGGAACATTTCCCTGTTGTTCAAGACTACTTCTGAGATCACAGGGTGAGGATCGACTGCAAATCAGACTTTTAAGATAGGAAAGTTGACATCGGTTACTCGCAGGGCTGTATATTGGCTTCTGAATCGTCCTCATGGTCGATCTATTAAACACTTTTTGGCCCATAGGTTGTATAAATCAGGCCTACGCAAAATATAGTCTAGTTCTAGTCAGAGCCAACACCAAGGCCTCGATCGAACGCTTCTCAACGATCTGCTTGGTCTAGATTGGTGTGTGAGGATTGAATAACAGGCTTTACTTAGTTCCACATAAAACCTGCGGAGTGCTGTTGAAGGCGTAACATTCCTTTTCAGGATCAAATGTTCATGTCGTGCGAGAGGCAACTTATCTTGGAGTGACGATCGACCGAGGCCTAGTAATATATCTCATATTAGATCATCCTTACTGAGTTTCAGAAAGGCGTTTCTTACTGTTGCGGGCTTGGCGAAGCCTACATGGGGCCTATTGTTCCATTCTAACAAACTCTACTACTGTGCAATATTTTTGTGAATTGTGTACTATGTAGCCATGTGCTGGGCATTTAAACTCTACTACTGTGCAATCTTTTTGGGAATCTTAAACTATGTAGCTAGTTGCTTAGCATATACAACTTGTCTCTTGGTTGCCAAGATGATGCTGATCGGTGATCAACGATGGGCACCAAGGTTTATAGAACATGCTCGGTGAAAGCGCTCACGGTCTCAAAGGCGCTCATTTCGTTAGACTTGGAGTTCGTTAGACCTCAGCAAGGGTGCACCCACGGCGAGCTGAGGTGCGCCCTAATGCAAGAAGCAAATTAAATATCTGTAATTCTACGGAGAAGGAATGATGTTGTTAAATTGACAACTGGGGCTTTAGGAAGTCTTTAATAATTGTGCAAGTGATGAAGTCATTCCTGGCAAGAGGTGAAGGAGAATTTCACCTGTACTCGCGGGCTGATCACTATCGAGACGGATAATCTGCTATATCCAACGAAGCGAGTCCCTATAAGACCGAAAGTGCTTCCGCCGAGCATGTCTTATAAACCTTGGTGATATCCAACAGTGCCTACCTTTGACCATCGATTAGCATCATCTTGGCAACTAAGAGCCAAGTTCTGTATTCCCAGCACCTGGCTGCAAAGCACACAATTCCCAAAAATACCGCAATATAGTAGAATCTGCTCGTATGGAATGGTAGGCTTGTTTGGGCACTATGGGCTTCGTTAAGCTTGTAACAGTAAGTAACACCTTTCTCGCATTCAGTAAGGACAATCTAAAATAAGATACATTACTAGTCCGCGATCGATTTTTACTCCGAGATTAGTTGTCTTCCGCACGATACGAACATTTTGCCCAAAGGAAATCGACACCTTCAACAGTGCTCAGCTGATTGTTTGTGGAGCGAAGTTTACCCTGTTTCTCGATCCTCACTTAAATTGATTATTTTTATAAATCTTTGATCACTTATTATTTCTACGTTGCTAAACCATTTCAATGCTCTTTCTTCATTTTAAGCACTGCGTCTTCTTTTAATCCGCTTTTTCCTAGCGTCCTCATTATTTTTCCACACATCCTTAGCAACGCTCATATTTATCTTACTTTCATTAGTGTTTGTCACTTCTAAGTTTCGCTTACATATCCCTATATTGAAACCAGGAAGATGAGGAAAATTTTGACGATAGCAAATTGCTTTAATGTTACGAGTACATTTACCACTTTTATTTCACATACACTCTTATTTCCTCTTAAAACATTAATTTTCGACTTCTCAATATTCGTACAGAGCCCATTTGAATTAAATCGTTCATAAATTTCCCTTACAAGAGTTTTTTGTGTAGAATTATGTAAACATTTAAATAAATAAATATTTCAAAGACTCCTGACTCCTGAGATTACAGAAACTTTTTGAAATGTTTCCCCTTCAACAAATCTTATGAATGTTAAAATAAAATATTTACTACCTAATAAAGGGATATGAGGGATATTTCTAAGGCAAATTATATCACAACCAACATTTGCTTCATTTAACTTTTTTAAGCATTACAGCAAACAAGAAATCGCTAATAATTTATATTACCTCCGGAGAGATTGATCGTGGGAGACTTAAGAGTGGGATTCCACCCCCGCACAGCCAGAAGTACTTAAAGTTTTTACTATAGTTTATATTCAAGTTATAGCGTCAAATTTAAGAGGATTTATTATATAGGCGAGAAAAACATTTGTTTATATTTGATTTTCGTAGTATCGTTTTATAAATTATGATAATAATACTCGCAATTTTGGAAAGATCCACAAAATTAACGCCGAAATCTTTCATATATAATAATTCTATTCGTTGGTGGCCGAGGTCTAACTGTTAGTATTCTCGCTAAGCATGCTTTCATACCTGGAGTATTTTCGGAATTTCCGGAATTATGAATCTAGATAGTATTTTTTTGAGCGATATAAGAGCCTGTCAACCTCCTATCTTTATAGAATGGATCGAGCTAGTAAAGAAGTGAATTGAGGTAATTGTAATGGTTAGGAAACAGCGACACAGCCAATTATCGAAGGAAAAAAAAGTGTAAAATGGTGCAATACAACACAAGCCATAACTTTACAAAGTAAACCAAAAATAACAAACATCTGAAAAAAATATATGGAATATACACATAACATAATAAACAAGGTTGATCATAATAATGTATAGGTACAATAAAAATACATGTGAAGAAAAAACTCCCTATCTGTAGTAAGGCTGCAGTGCCCGAAGAACCTGTTGTCTTGCTTCGAAAAATACTTGATTTGGGAAACGCCCAGTGCTATCCCGGTGGCAGAATTTTGGGCGGAAGAGGTATAGTGCCTTTGATAAGAAAAAAATAAGAACTTCTTGGATGTTGGTGAGATCCAACTGTTTTAAGTTTTGTTATTTACATATTTACGTTCGATGTCAACAGTTGATATCTTTTTTTAACAAAATGCAGTTGAAAATCTGAACGCGAGTGAGTACAGAAATTAATTATGCTTAAATTGTATACATATAAACACTTACATGATCAATAAAATTTGAAGTTGCCTTATCTTACGCGGAGGCGCTGAATTGTGTTCTTCAAGTTGATGATGTATATACTCGTATATAGACTTTAATAAGGCCTTCGATAGGGTCTAATATTATCTAAATGTGGAATTGAGGGCAGTTGTTTAGGATGCCTCGTATTTTTCTAGATATAGTCTTGCTGTGAATATAAATGGTATGCTATCTAGGAAAATTAATCCAGCAACCGGTGTAACCCAAGGATCTCACTTGGGGCCGATTTTGTTTATTATGTTCGTTAACGTTATATCCATGTGTTTCAGTGGACTTGAATTTCTGGTTTTTGAGGATGGTGTTAAGATATTTAAAGTATTCGCATTGATGACTGAAATGTAATCCAAACTAGTCTCAATAAGTTGTTTTCATGGTATCAGAGAAATTGACTGCACTTGAACATTAAGAAATGCCAGAAGATCAGTTTCTCTAGGACCAAAAACCCCCTTAATTTGAATTATTCAATTGATTGTCATGGATTGGAAGCGGTTTTGGAGATACGAGATCTTGGTGTTATATTTGATAATGGTTTTAATTTTTCAAATCATATTTACAAACTCATTAGTAGTAGCCTGAAAATTTTGAGATTTATTCTTAGAATTTTAAAACCATTTAAGGGGACACACGCGGTTAAGTTTTTTACATCGCCTTGGTGAGAAGTTAATTTGAATATATTTAGCGTATATAATTTCGAGCCTTGAAGTAGAATCCCACGTGTATTTCGAGGACTTTGAAAGACCTTTTGTGAATTGATTTTATTACTATTTTTGTAATTTTTTCGTGTGCTTTTTGAAGATTTGTGAAATTACACCTGTCTGATTCCATCTTTTATACCTTGTTTTGAAATTATATTTTGTTTTTGATTTCTTTTTCAATGATTTGTCTTTCGTGTTTGTATTTTTTGCGCAGCAGTGCGGGCTGTGCAGCTGTGGACGGCCGCGTATTGTGTTGGCAATATATGATTTTACGGTTCAATATTTGTTTGATTTTAAATATTTGAGTTGTAATTGTGTAAAATTATTATTATTATTTTTGTATATTTTGTCAAACTTAATGTGTTTAGCACTCACTACTGTTTTTTTTGTTATACGGTACATTGTACCGTTTACTTATAAATCAATGTTTATACGCAACTAAATCCTCGTTTGATGGGAAAGGTAGTGTGGTGTTTATGCTAAGTTAGGGAAGCGATAGGTTCGGTTCGGCTCTCTTCAAGTCTGTATTCACAACGTGTATGGTGTTTGTATTGCCTAAATATATCTCAGTATCACACTCATTGATATCTTATCACTTGCCAAATCAAACAGCATTTTCGACGGGACGATAAAGGTACAAAATATTCATTAATGGTATTAACTCAGGTATGGAAAAGTCATTTACAAAATATTAGCTTCTGGGACGTGACATGAGATTACAGAAATCATAACATTGCATTTAATATTTGGAAGTGGATTTGGCCACATATTGATAGCGTATTAAAGGAAAGCAGTGAAAATTCGCTTTTATATTCGTTTATACTAATTTTGAAATAAAAAATTGTTAATCTATACTTATTCATTTATACTAATCGACAATATGTCTTCGACGAGTCCTACGATTTGGAGAGGTTTGTGGTTATTGGAGGCGTGAAAGGACGACGCACAAGAGGAAGAATCCCAATGCGTTGGACTGACTAAGTGAGAGACGCAAATTAACTATCCTTAAAAACTGCCCTTTAAGCTGCGGAGTACAGGGATAGATGGAGAGGAACTATCAGAAGCTATCTTGGGAGTCACGATGCTCACACATGACTACACGACATGATGGACACTAGTTAAAATAAAATGGTTTGAGAGTTCATAGAGCCATTTAGTTTATAAACTCGTACAAGACAACCTCTGTTGCTTATTGCGTAAGACGTTTGTCTCTCAACCGAGTTTCCAGTTCGATCTCAACGAAACAATTTTTTTAAAGTACTTTATCAACGATGTAAGTGTTCGTTATCGACATGTGGCTAAATAAAACATATGTGCAGAGATCGAGGTAACTAGGTTTTCTGGAATATGAAATTAAAATGTTTGAATATCTCGTGGCGCATCTGTCCTAATAAATTTCTCTGACCATGGGATTTTTAATGTAAAACTTTATGACCTTTACCTTTATCTTATCTCTTGGCTCAGTTGTAGTTTTGCGGCCATCTGGACCAATCCACGGAGCATATTATGTGGTACTGAGATGATAATCGAATCAATAATTTCCGAAGGAATCTCCTCACAGAATCATATCGGTTCATCGTCGGACCGATTGACTACTCCGATAGAGTGATATTCTAGGATAGTTTTGTTTGCATTCGAAGTTTTTGTGAGGGTACTGGCCACCTAGGTGGCTTAAATTCCATACCTTAAACCATCTTATAAGTATATTTACTGCACTGTGAGTCATTTTCTTTCTCTCGTGACGTTGGACCTTAAGTCCGTTATTGCTTCTATTATTTTCACACTGAGATGTGAAACCACCAGAGGAGGAGTCTCTTTGGTCTGTTTCTTTTTGGTCCCTTCGTTCCTTCTTCAATGACGTGTTTATTATGATGGTGATGATTCTTTATGTTCAAGAGATAATAATAATTGATAACCTTATTCATCGTCACGACACCCAGGATGATCGCAAAACAATTATCGGGGGGAGGGGGGGGGTGTCGCTTTTATGTAATTAAAAAAAAAATATCTTTCTAAAATCCCTAATTTGGTGTAAGATAAAATGGGAGCGTAAAATTTATAAAATAATTAAGAATCTTTACAGAAACTTATTTATACACAATATGAGGTTTTACTGAAAATTAAAAAAAAAAACAATTAATAATCTAACTAAAATCTCTAATTTGCGCAATATTGGGGTTTACTGTAAACTTAATAAAATCGTGTGAGATAATCAAAACGATTTAGGCGTGAAGCAAATATTAATATTGAAGATAAAAGACCGCAAAGTTGAGATCACCCGTTTAGGACTTTAAACAATTTACATAGTTTAGAACAAACATAAGCGTACGCGTTTGCATATACAGTTTTATTGTTTGCTGTAACAACGAAAAAACGAAATTAAAAGTTGCAGTCATTAATTTTCAAGCATGGCGGGGAGGTTGATCGATTTAACTTTTTAATTTTCGATGGTCGATTTAACGATAATTCCCTTCTGTTTTCACTAGTCAGTAACTGTGGTTTTAACACTGCACCGAGTCTGGGCGCCCTTGATTCGGTTTCTTGCGGATTCTACTCCTAGACCATTTAAAATTACGTTTTTCTGTAACATATAATTATTGTATGTAATTTGTTTTTATCGAACACTATTTATTCCACTTTTTGTAACGGTATAAACCTACCGGTTTCAAGGCTTTCACCTCATCATCAGGGTAGCACAAAGAAAACTGAATCAGGCTCCCCTGGTGATTAAATGAAAGCCTTGTAACCGGTAGGGTTATACCGTTACATAAAGTGGAATAAACAGTGTTTGATAAAAACAAATTACAATGCCTTTAAACTTCCACAATGTTAATGCCTTAAATATAAATAATAAATTATATTTATATGATTTTATTTCAACGGTCAAATTACTTTTTGATACAAGAGATTATCTCTGAGATGGTGTTGGTAAGTGGAACGAATAAATTAAAATACTAATTGTTATAGATATATAGTGAGATTAAAAAAAACATTAAATTTAATTCTTACTCCACAATTACCATATTTCAATATATAAAAAATGTATAACTTATGTCTATGTATTATATATAGATTATCATTAAACAACCGTGGTGACATATTTATCCTTGTTTTACACCTTTAGGGATTTGTAACCATTCAGTTAAAACTTTATTAATTCTAACTCATGCACTGTTATCAACATACAATGATGCGATAGCACGTATATACGAGTATTTGTTATTTACTCCCTTCATAGACAGTTTCTCCAACAGCTTTTTTCTCACAACTAGATAATATGCTTTGTCGATAAAAACGCAAAACTTGCTTCCTCTCTCAAAAACTTCCATTATTCCAGACTTATTATATTTTATGTTTCATTATTATAGTGTTATTTTCTATTAATTGTCAAATGACCTTTTTGATTAAAAACAGTAAATAAAATTCAACATTTACGCGTCAACAATGTTACATACTCGTATTAAAAAAACGAATACAATGCGAGTCCACCACAATAATAAAGCAATCACCTATAATTTAATATATAGTTTGTTATTCATTCCGGCTATAACAACTTCTTTACTTGACTCCTGAAAGTGTTTATGTCGTCTCAGAAGCTAACTTTTTTAACATCGAAACTTTGGGTTTGATCTGTGAAGAGTGTGTGCTTGCTGAGGTTCAAAAGCTTACATATTAGTACTACCAATGAACTTACAGGCGTCTTCCATTCACAGGATGTCTAACAATTCTACTCGACCATGAAGGATAACCTATTGTGTTTTTTATTAGTTTCATTGTGATTTTTTCCTTACAAACTGACGTGGAGTGCTTGTGGTGAACAAGTCTATTTATTCCTTAATTTCTTGTTTGCAATTTTATCTTTCTCTTCTTTCATGCTGGTTTTGTGTATTGTCATTTTCGCTCCTTTTTTGTAATATCACAAAATACGTTTCTTTTTGTGTAGTAATTTTTTTGTGTTACTGCATCTACGAGTGAGTTGTACACCTGTAGTACATCAGTTTCATTTTTTTAATATCAATGTTACAATTGACGACCTCCATGGCTTTGATGACCAGTTATATAATTTTGTTTAAAGGTATCAATCTGTTTTCCACTTCTATTGTCTATAATATAATAGTTTTCTGATAGGCTGTAAGAGTTGGTCACAAGGTAATTAGCCCACAAGAACCACCTATATCAAAGGAAACGTTACAATGTCCATGTAAATTAATAACGTAAGTTTATCAAAAATAATAAAAAAATATTTTTCGTAGTTTTGTAAACAAATTGGCTTGAGGTGGTGGAAGATTTAGCGTTTTTGGCAAATAAACTTATATCCTAAGCTTCATGCGCATTGAAGTATTTGGCAGCTAACCAGATGAAGTGATTTTTTAAGTTCTCTAGGGAATTTTGTCTTATCTTAATAATTTCATAAGCACTTCGAAATAATGACTGCAAACAAACGTCTTGCAGCACAAGGGTGTCGGGCTCGATTATCCTGATTTAAAAAAAATACTCCCAGTCTGATATTTTACGTAAAGCCCCTTTAACATATTTTTAATTCGTTGGAATATATTGCTTAATGGGAATAAGCCTACCAGGTTGTACTGTATACAATGAAAGTCTTAATACCAATACCTTAACTCAAATATAAGGTTCAACAGCCCATTGAATAGTTATTCGTCTTCCAGTTTTTAACACACGTTCTAACATCATTCGAACATAATTGTATCGGACGTATGCGTCACCCAAAACATATTATTTATTTGTTTTCTTGCGTTGTTTGATATATAAGGATGTTTTGTTTGATGTACTCTCTGCGTACTGATTAAAATGAAACGTTCTTTATGCGTGGCCTTCGCGAGAGCTTCTATCAAAAGTCGGCCGGCCCATGCAAGCGAAAACTTGCGAAATACGTAGTGTCTCGCAAGCCATGACGGTATACACGGGCGAAAATAGGAGCTTACGATGAGCGATTGGCCGCACATAAGGAGCGCCAAACACCAAAAAATATATTCTCAGTTTCTGGAACGTCTACTGTGTTTTTCTTACAACCAACTTCTACCTGCTAAAGAGGAATATTTTCACCCTGATACTTTTCACCGGAAAAGCATAAAGTAAACCGAAATCTCCGAGTATTGAGCGGCAGCCACCACAAATTTTACAGTTATGGTACGGTGCTGAACAAAGGGGTCCTTTGAGCTAGATCGGCTGCATTTACTGTGCCGTACAAAGGGGTCCTTCGAGCCGGATCTGCTGTATTTACTGTGCCGTGCAATAATACTTAAGGAATTTTAATGACGTGTTTGATTCATGTACTTTTAAAGTCAATGGTTCTCAAAGTGTACGCTGCGGCGGGCTTATAGGAGCGCCATGGAATTATCCTATATTTATTTGTAAAGTGAAACGCTATTCTATTTTTCAAAGTAATATTTTTCAAAAAGAAGAAAAATTACATAGAATTTTTTTTTTAAATTATATAAAATAAAAAATAATGCGTATGCATACATACGAGTATATACACACAAACATATGATACACATATATTCACAGTCACTTAAGTACGTTGATGAGTGCTTTCTAACGCGCTCAATCTTAGAAGAAATTTTTATTTTGCTTTTGGTAATGTGATATGGAATATGTCAATATCCGAAGCAGTCCCGTTCAGAATAGTTAAGGCCCTTCCAACAGGCATAGCGGCTGGAAGACCCGTTCTTGCGTATGTTATTGAGAACAGTTCTTGCCGGCGCAGTCTAGTGTAATTGTTAGGAACATTTAACGCTAATCTTTCTAGTAATGCTGGACAGCTCACAACTCCTCGAACGAGTTATTTTCTTAAATAAATAACTGAAAAAATGTTAAAAAAAAATATTTATTTAGCTGGTTTTTGAAAATTCTCTTTTTCTATTCCAAAAATCAATTAAATTGTATTTTTTAATTATAAAATAAGGTTTATACAAAAAATAATTGTCAAGTGAGCGCTTCAAAAATCTATAACCGCTCTACAAAAATAGACATTTTTATTTGAACAATGAATTGTAAGTATATATTTCTATACACAATGTTTTGCGGTAAAATTGGATCGACTTAGGAATAATCTTCAATAAGACTGGCTTAATTCGTATCTCAAATTATTTTAGTTCCTAATTCTGATGCGATTTTCCCATCCTTATATCTATTTTTCTTGAGATGTGTCATTTATTCTTATTTTCGTAATTTGTTCCTTAATGAAAATTGAAAAAAATATATTCCTTTAATATATAATTAAATAAGTGCAGTATTTATTCGGAGGAGTATCAGGCCAAATGGCTATTGATTAGCGTATAGGTCGCATCTAATATTAGCTGAACCCACTGATTCGATAAATTTTAGGGTTGGAAATAGGGGTGTCTCTTCCTTTCTGTTGTCAACTGAGCTGTGTTAGCCGCTCAGATCTGTTCATGTATTTAATTCATGAGGGGATATAGCAAAATAATAATCAATCTCAAAAAGTGCATATTGAATGGTAATACGTGATTCGACATATGTAAAAAATAATAGAGGGGATCAATTAAAAACAATTTAATAATTATAACGTATCAATTATTACCTTTTATGAAATTGAAATAAATTAAATCGAAGATTATTGGAATATACAATACAATGAAAAATATTGCAAAACCAAATATATGTAACGTACTAAAAACATTGCAAGCAAATATATGTAACGTACTAATTTGATAGGAGGCTGGGAAAGTATGTTCATGTGATATTATGGATGAATGCCCCTTACCCGTGACTTTTATAATAGAAGGCACTATACAAAGTGAGGAATTAGGTTACTTGTCTTTGGTGTCACCTGAGATAACTTTGTAAACCAATTTATGATCAACATATCTGGTTGTATACAGCAAACATACCTACCATTCGAGAACACAAATGCTGTCACTCCCGTAATGCAAATGGATGGAGAAACATTACCAAATTGTGATTCCTTTAAGTATCTTGGGTCACTCATCCATAGCGATGGAGGATGTGCCGCAGATGTAACACATAGAATTAGTGTGGGATGGATGAAGTTTAGATCAATAACGGGAGTTCTATGTGATCCGAAAATGCCAGTAAAGTTAAAAGGAAAAGTATACCAAACGATTGTCAGACCCGCACTCCTCTATGACTCCGAATGCTGGACGATGTATACCTCTTACTCTAGGCAACTAGAAACTACTGAAATGCGCATGCTAAGATGGTTAACAGGTGTGTCCCTAAGAGACAAAATAAGAAGCTCACGCATTCGTGGAAGCCTGGGTGTTACAGACATCAACAGCAAGATGGAGGAGAGGCGATTGAGATGGTATGGGCACGTTAGACGCAGAGCACCCGATCACATTGTGAACCAGGCAATCTCCATGGATTTTCCTCGAATAACAACCAGAGGAAGACCAAAAAATTCATGGGTGGTGCAAAAAGATAACCTGATGCAGAGGCACGGCCTGGGGGACGTAGTCCGGGACAGAAGAGCATACAATCTGAGGACGAGGAGAGCTGACCCCAACAGTCTTCGCAGACAATGAGTTGGGATAGAGCCAGGGAGAGAGGGTGTCACCTGAGATAGCTTTGTAAACCAATTTATGATCAACATATCTGGTTGTATACAGCAAACATCAGCACATCGATCAATTAATCTATCAAGAGTTGATCGATCGATCTGCTGATGTTTACTCCCAGTTATAATGTTTTATGTTTTTAACCGTATTATGCAGAATGTCCTTATATCTCTTGTGCTGTTAATCGTGCTTTGTTCTGGCCTCATCAGCTCTCCAGGGAGGATATTTGATGGTGTAGATATCAAGTTAAGTTAAAATGAGATATCAAGTTAAACACAGTAGGTGTTAAAAAAGCCTTAAGTGAAAACCGGATTGGAACCTTTTTAAAAAAAACTGCCCCCCAACCGGAATTGAATCCAAACCCCCAGGCTAGAACACAGGCGTATTATAATTTTTTTTGTAATTATTTAGTCCAAAATGTTTTAGAACTCGTCAATTCAATATTATACATTGTTTTTTCTTGTCTTGGATCTCTTTTCATTGATAAAATTTAAAGAGTTCTTCTGAATTTAATAATAACTACAAAATTTAATTCTTATTTTTATATAAAATTCAAACGCATAATGATACCAAATTGTCGTGGATGTTGATTTAAAATATTTTTAGTATCTCAGTAATCTCTGGTGTCAAAGAACGCTGGTACTCTGCTTTGATTTGGTCGTTATCAGTGGGAATCGTCCTTTAAGAGCGGACACTTACTTCTAATGCAACATTACAATTGCGGATTTTTTAAACCACATTGGACACACACGACCGTTATCTGTATTATCACCATACACTGTGCATATATTTTTTTATTTGTGTTTCAGTATTTCCTTTGCAGCAGTAAAAATGCGTCGACTACCGAAATAACATCTTATTTTATTATATTTAAAATGATGTCAAAAAACCATCCAAGAAATTTGGTTAAACAAGTATCAAAATAATGTATTAAATTTTTACCTTTAATATACATATGATATATTAGGTGTTAACATAAGTTGTGTCCATTTTTTTCAAATTTAAAAATGAGCACCAAAAGTAAAACAAAATGGTAAAGGTTACACGTCATTCGAAAGAAAATTTTCTGCTCTAAAGTATATTGTGTTTGCTTTTACGTTACATATATTATTTTATTGGATTACAGGCTTTCGAAATGGAATGTCAAATAGACGAAAGTGAGCATTTTCGACACCTCCTTCTGTTCGCGTTCAATCGAGGGAATAAAGCTCCCAAAGCTGCTCGCGATATTTGCGAAGTGTACGGTGAATATGCTATGAATAAAAGGACAGCTCGTCGATGGTTTTTGTGTTTCAAAGACGGTAATTTCGACCTGAAAGACATGGAGCGTTCCGGACGACCAGTGGACTTCGATGGGACCGCTTAAACAATATTATTCATGAAGATCCCCTTCAAACCACCGAAGAATTGGCTGAGCAGATGAATTGTAGTCACATGACTGTATACCGCCATCTGAAATCAATGGGAAAAGTCCAGAATTGGGGCGCTTGGGTTCCACATGTTTTGAGTGAAAACAACAAAAATCAATTGTCAAACGTTGATCTTTCGAATGACGTATAACTTTTACCATTTTGTTTTAATTTTGGTGCTCATTTTTAAATTTGAAAAAAAAACGGACACAATTTATGTTAACAACCAATACAATCAGTCGTTTGAAATAAAGTTAGCAACCATAATTTGGTCCTAAAGACATCTATTCGAGATATACGGAACTATTTTCTCGTGCACTTGAAATAACTGATTTGACAAAAAGGTAATTTAATGTTAATAAAACAAACAAAAAAACATAACAAACAACTGCTTATTCAACACAAATTTCAGAAATACTCTTGAGAATTAATAAACAACATTAAAATTTAATAATATAGTTAACCTTTGCAAAAAAGGTCCACAACTTAATATAGTATATGTTTTTGAATTTACGGAGTTGTAAAACTTATGTTTTTATGTTTACGAGTATATGTATTTACGATGTTTATTTTATATTAATTAACCGTGATGAATTAAATAACTAACAAAATAATTTTACTTGCGTTCTTTTTCCCCTCTTTTTTATACATGAATGTTTTTCCGTATTGATTATGTCTTCAAGTACTGATGTTATAAACAATTATAGGGGTTTGATTTTGGTTTAATTGCAGTTTTCATTTGTTTTTTTTTGTACAATTTTTGAAATTTAAATTAGATTTTTTTGTAAAGGTAGTAGCCGTTAAAAATGAACCAATTAATATACTCGTATATCATTATAATCACCATCGTCATATATTTATCGGGATAGCAAATATAACAAATCTTCAATGTATTCTGCCCTGGCACATATTTTTTGATTTTGCCAATTCAACACACCTGTTCATACATACTCATATTTTTTTCATATAGTATCATTCAACATATCCGAAGGGGTGATTTTAATATAAATTTAGAAGGGTGGCTGGGAGACAATATTGTCTTTGGTGCTTTGATTAAGAACCATTGGAGTAGATACGGAACAAGAGGTTCGTCATTGCGGGTGTAGGCAACATAACATCCCGTGAAGAGACAACAACACACGGGCACGTGATTTATGTGTGCGAGTGTTGTTACAAGACGACCTCTTTTATCAGATATTTTTTAGTTTTTTTTGCTACCATCGGGAATCGAATTCGTAACTCCTGAGTTGAAGTCAAGCAGTGTCGAACCAATAAAGCTCTTGGGATCGTCGATTGTCGTATTATAAAGTATTTTTATACTTCTCTTCAAAATTTCATTATTTTGGTTGTGCTACGTTTTTCTAGATTCTCGTACCTTCTCGTATAGATTACTTTTATGAATATTTCATCATTCATTTTTTCTACGTGACCAAACTCACACCAACATTTCTTTCAATCCACTTTTTCCCTCATGTTTCTATTCCATTTCTGTCATACTTTGTTTTTCCACACATACACGAAATGCTCTCATTTCTACCGTATTTATTGTATTTGCAGAAGCCAGAAAATTAAAAAAAAATGTCACCGTCGAGTCGTTTTTCTAAATTTCATAGAAATGCTTTATTTTTCTTTTTTGTTATTTAGACTTAATAGATTTTTCCATTGTTTTATTTTTTTAAACTTTTCTTTTTATTCAGCACAACTTATACTTACTATAATAACAACACGTTTGATTTTTACCATTTTTTCATGAATTTTATTTTTCAAAAACACTTTCACTGATTTGTAAATAAAACACTACGTTTTGGGTTCATTATATTGTAAACAATGTTTTATATTCAAGAAAAGGTTTTCCTATATTATGTTTTTCATAAAGAGGTTTCATATTTCTTAAATATATGTAATTGGGTTTTCGTTGCTAACTTTATTCCGAACTCGCTTAATGTATATTATTATAAAAAGCGCATTTTTCGGTAATTGTTTATACCCCAATTGCTTCATTATTTTTTTGGAGGTATTTTGAAAATTTAACAAAATAAATGCTTTTTCGGCGCTTTACACTGATTTGCGATATTATTTCCCATCTAATTAATATACGCATCTTATTATTATTCTAAGTAAATGATGTCCCACCGAATATTTTTTATACCATATGGGAGGCCGATTATCATTAACGCCGAAAAAATCAAGGCTTTGTAATTTATTTTTATCAAACACTGTTTATTCCACTTTTTTTGTTACGGTATAACCCTACCGGTTTCAATGCTTTCACTTCATCTTCAGGGGAGCACAAACAAGACTGGTTGTGCTTCAGGGCTGTTTCAGGGCAGCACTGTTTATTCACAAGACTCTCTTGTTTGTGCTCCCCTGAAGATGAAGTGAAAGCATTGAAACCGGTAGGGTTATACCGTTACAAAAAAAGTGGAATAAACAGTGTTTGATAAAAATAAATTACAATGTCTTTAAACCTCCACAACGTTAATGCCTTATCTATAAACAACAGATCAAGGCTTTGATTAATTAAATCAATTTATTAAAGTTCAATTGTCAGTTTATTCAGGGTTGCCATTAATTCAAAATAAATAGGTATGTACTGTCAGTTTTGAATTTTATTAAATTTTTCGCATATTATACCGGTTGATCGATTGGGTGTCAGTTTTGGGTGAACGTTTACATGGAATTTCAAGCCCAAATTAATTTCATCTAGATATGTCACAAACTACTGTGGTTTTCAGAAATCTATTAAATAAAACAATTATTTTGATAGCTTTTCATCGCATTTTTCAACAAAAATTGACTGCTCATAATGCGAAATTTTGGTATGTGTTATCAATTATGGGTGTTAATAGTTGAACAAAACATAACATCAAATTTCTTGGTGTCTGCCTTAATACTCAACTTTCTGTTGATAGACAAGTACATTAAAATTTTACGTATCCCGGGTCCAAATCCTGAGTTAGAGCGCTCTTTAGGAGATTTTGCTTTCTAAATAGTGATATTTGATTTTTTTTTATCACTAAAAATATTATTTTTTTAAATAATCTATACGATTCGTTGAGAATGTAGGAGAACTTTGACCAGAATTGGAAAAACGTAGCACAATCGAATGAGGTCTTCTTTTTTGTAAACTTTTATAAATTGAGAGTATAACATACTCGTACGTGTATAAACGTGACGGAAGTGAACGATTTGTGCCAGAAAACAATGAAGTGGACCTATATTTTGTCTGTCTACCCCAATATGTACACGCGATTACAATGCTTATTCTGTCTTAATTTTTTTTTAAGTCTTGCTTGTTGGCCGCTTACATTTGCTGTACTCAAATTGTCTGGGTTTTTACAAGTGTTTGTCGTCTTGTTGAGTGGCTGACCTTTTGGCATGTAATGCACCAGTGGTTCTCAAACTTATACCAATCGCTGCCCTCTAAATATACTAAAACATTTTCGCAGCCTCCAAGTTTTTACTAACATGTTAATCATTTAGACTTATTTAAAAAATAATTTTACTTTCTGATTATAACAACAACAAAAAGCGAGTGAGGTAAGCAAATCAGTGGCCCCGGGTGCCACAAGGACCCCCAAAAACCTTTTGCGCCCCCCCGGTTAAGAATCACTGTACTAAACTTCTAGAGTGTAGGCAGGCTGATGTGGCAGATTGTCACATTGAAACATGACCACCCTTAGAGAGGTCTTTGATTACCAAATGGCGTAAGAAAAATATGTAAACATAAACATTTCCAAATTGGTCTAGTAGAGCGAGTGTGGTTCTGGAAAACAGTGGCATTACAAGGAAATAAAAATAATTGAATTTTCTTGGCAAACTGTGCAAAAGTGTTTATTAATTATGCATTTGTAGTATACTCAGGATTGTGAATTTGCAATTGGTAGAAGTTATTTTTTATTTATTTATAAAATGTGGAACCTTGTGGATCTTGTGAATCAAAATCACCTTTATCACTGCCATGTGGTCTATTAAATATTTGAATAGGCTGGTCACACATGTTGCCATTGCCTGGACAACGTGGTGGATTTAAAACAGTACCATAATATGTAGTTAAGCCACAAGCTGGTAAATGAGTTTTACTGTCAATTGTGACTACAAAATTAGGATCTTGATTTTTACATTCTTCAGAAGAGCCCAATAATGTACATGTACGTTTCTCACCAAACGGTACATAGAGCTTTCTTTTCTGTTTTGTTACTTCATTATTCTTCTGTCCTTCTTCTATTTCAGCCTTTTCATTATATGTGTAACATAAATCTGTTTCACACTTTCCAAGTTGGGTCTCGGGATCAAAAACAAACACTTCTTTACTTGCACATGATCCTCTTTGATAGACTTCTTGACGTCCTCCATATTCCTGTGAAATAAAATAGTTTGTAATTTATCTTTATCAAGTGGAATAAACAGTGTTTGATAAAAATAAATTACAATGTCTTTAAACATCCACAACGTTAATGCCTTAACTATAAATAACATAAAATAGTTTGATTTGATTTCTTGAACACTTCTATAGTTATGTGTTAAGATAGAACTTACCACCAAATATTATTATTTGATAATATTTATGTTATTGACAGAAAATTATGTTTGTTTACCCGTATTGTCAACTATGAGTACCTACATACCAAGAATATATCAACAGTGTCATTCAGTTGGTTCAATATCTCTATACCACGCGTGACTGAGTGTTTAGCCATGATGTTCGTCCTGTAAGTTGGTATGTAGAACAGAGGGTGATTTCTTGCACGGCTATATTTATTGGGTACATACAAACTTAGTGCTTCTAGAATCGCGGGACAGTTAAAGGAACCTTGGAAAACCTTTATTAGGAATATCACAATGGATTCTTGCCTTCTTGTTTCAAGGCTTCTATAGTTACACACCGTAAGAAGTTCGGCATGGTGAGCATATTTTGGGTAATCGCCCTTTGTTCTGTACCATAGATATCTGAGGATTTTTTTTGTATCTGTTCTATATTTTTTTTATATTTGAGCTGATGAGGAGCCCAAACCGTAGATGCATATTTTAATCTGGTTCTAATTAGATAATTATATAAGTTTTGGAGGATATCGGTGCTGTTAAATTCTCTTGATATTCACATTATAAAACCGAGTAGTTTGTAACAGTCCGACGTCAAACGTGATACATGGTTAACGAACGTGAGTCCGACATCAAAGGTTACGCCCAAATCTTTGAATTCAGAAACTCTGTTTAGTGCCACTCCCTGTATAGTATACTGATGGTGGATTGGTGAAAACGATCGACTATAAGATACACAGACACATTTATTAATGTTGAACAGAAGATGATTTTGCTCACTCCAGGAGACAAGGAAGTCTAGGTCCTGTTGTAACTGTGCACAGTCGTGAGGTGAATTGATCTTTTTGAATATTTTCAAGTCGTCAGCAAACAATAAACATGTCGAGTGACTTATGGAATTTTGAATGTCGTCTATTAATATGAGAAATAGTAGGGGACCTAAATTGGATCATTGTGGTATACCAGATCTTGCGATAAATTCCACAGAAGACTTGTTACGTATTGAGATCTTTCTTTTAGTTATGATGCAAATAATCCAATTAGATTATCGCTGAAGCCAAGTTTGTGCATTTTCTTAAGTAATATATCGTGATCAACTTTGTCGAAAGCTTTCTGGAAGTCTGTATATATTACGTCCGTTTGTGAAAGTTCGTCAAAGTTTGACGCAATCTGTTGTGTGAGAGAGAGAAGGTTAGTAACAGTCGATCGTTTTGGCAAAAAGCCATGCTGGTTTCCAATAAGTTTTGTTGATACTTGGTGGCTCAATTGGTTGCACAGTACAGTTTCGAAATTTTTTGGAAGCAAAGAGAGAACAGCTACAGGTCTGTAATTGTGAGAGTCTAACGGGTCTCCCGATTTGAAGATAGGGCAGACCCTGGTTGTCTTCCAGCTTACGGGAAATGTATTGGTATTTATGCTCAAGTTAAATATGTAGCTGATGGGAGCACACACGTATTTTGCACAGACTTTGAAAATGTCGGCTGATAACCCATCTGGTCCGATTGCTTTGTCGGTTTGCAAGAAGTTTATGCTTTTCAACACTTCTTCCTTAGAAATGGAATGGAGCAATATGCTTCTGCTGTCTGACGAACTGTTTAATATATTTTTTATGTCATATTTAGCCGTTGAATCTCGGTAAACTGATTGAAAATATTGTGCATAGTTCTTTCTGCAATCTTTTGGGGGTCTTCGATTATACTTCTCCTAGTTTCATAGATTTGAAGCTAGTTTTGTTCGTTTTTTTATTCTTTACATGATTCCAAAGATTCGAAGGGTTGTTTCGGATGTCAGTCTCTATCTTGGCTTAATACTCACGGCGCGATTGTTTTATTTGAGTTTTTAATTTGCCTCTCAGCCTCGAGTATTCTAAGTAGTCAGCCTGATTTCTGCTTTGAAGATAGTTATTATGAAGTTTGTTTTTATTTTTTGAGATGTCAGATTATATCGACATTGAACCAAACTGGATAGTTGGTCAAATTTGGTAGATTATGTTTCTGTGGGACGCAGATATCTAGCGTTCCGTAAATGACACTATGGAAGTACTCTACGGCTTCGTCAATATTATCTATACTATACAGGGCGTTCCAATGAAAATGTAGTAAAATGTTCTTTAAGAGTAAAAAAATTGCCTTATATTAGTTATATGTAGGGCGGGAGTCGCGCGGGGAGGGGGGAGGAGCCTTGGGTGGCGAAGGGTGGTACTTGCGGCCCCTCCGTCGGCCCACACATCTCACCTGAATCTCCACGGAGAGTGTCGGATGATGTCTATCTTTCTTTACAAAGCACTCCAACGATCTGTCCACCTTGCAGTTAGTATTGCTTAATACTAGGTTCAGCATATTGCCGTATTCGTTATTTATGTGATTGTATTGGACAAGATCGTTGTATTGAAGAAATCAGTCATAATCCAACAATACTTCCGTGGATTCGTTATTCAAATTGAAATCTCCTATAATTAAAACATTTTCGTTGCGTAACCTAAGATTGTCCGAATTCAGAGAGTCATACAATTTTTGTCTGGTTCACTCGAAGTAAGCTACACAAATATAAATATTTGTATTGTTTATCCTGCACCTCACCCAGATGTCTTGGTCCTTTGAAATTTCTAGTTAAAATATGCGTTCGCAGGGAATCCGCTGGTTTACAGCCAGCAACACCCCGCGCTCACCCGCGTCACTCCAAAACACACGGTATGCACTCGTCTCAAATAGTTCTCCATCCTTCACAGATGGACACAACCAGGATTCCGTGAGCGCTATTATGTCCGCATTTTGTAATAGCGTATTGTCTCGGAATTCTTGAAGTTTGGTATTGAGACCTGTTACGTTTTGATACAAAATTCTAATTTTTCCTGTTTTGCTCATTTCCTGCACTTGGCTTCTTAGCTTTTAAAAATATAAATTTTGAGACAGCTATTCCAACTGGCCAACTAGCAGGGTCGTTAAATTTTTCAGCTAGCTGCTCGGGTACTCCGATTTTAAATGACGCGTATTGTTTTTTCGTAGGGAGTTTGTCAATTTGAAAGTCTTCTTTCTCGATAGACCTCAAATATGTCAAAATATCGTCCGTGGTTGTCTCTGGGACAAATCTCCAAACGTGTAGGAAGACTGTCCTTTCTACAGCCTTCAGATCAGTATTTATTTTTGAACCGGTAGTTACTACTGACCTTTTGGTCTTACGTTTGACAAGTTTCCAGTCACTCGAGCCTTTTGGTGCTGAATCGTCAGAATCTTGGTGAGAAGAGGTTGTTGGGTTTTACCTTGTAGCCTCTGAGTAGGTTTTTGGACGTTATTTGTTTTTTGCAACTTCAGTTGGAGTTGCTTCTGACGTTTTCGTGGGTTTGGTCCTTTTTCCAAAGTTATGTATTTTTGGGGTCGCGGCTTTGGATTCGGGTATGTGGTTAGGTTTATAACTCACCTTTAGCTCGGAAATAGGTTCCCCAGCTCCAGTGGTTTTGCTTCCCTTCGTACTCACTGACGCTTTAATCATCCTCTCATCATTGCTGATTGAAGCTGCTTCTGAATAAATGCTTAATACACTTACAAAGCATATGAAAAAGGCGAACTCTTTCATTTTGATATTAACGTCAACAATCTGAAACAAAATCCATATTGATATAACAATAACTTTATCACCATCACGTCATGTCTGTATAGAGGTAGGCAGATATAATTGGTCGTCATTGCTATCTTATCTTTTGTTTGCAAATCCTAAGGTTAAGATCAGAATTCCACTATCAGCTGCCATATGTGCTGCTCTTGAAGTTCACCAGTCGGTACTTAATTGAATAAAGCACATTTTTTTCAATAACTCAGTTGACGTGAATATCCTGATGGGTACATGCTTCTTAGATACAAAATCCCCTCAACTAGCTCTTATATTTTATTTTTCACTTTTATTTCAAACACATTCTTAATTCCCCTCTCATTTTTTCTGTATTTAGAACTCAGGTTTCTTCTCTTACTCAAAATATAAATATTAATCTAAATGCGTACTTAGCTTGGCTAGCTTAAGGAATGTGAAGTATGCGAGGTATGAGAAGAATTTGAATTGAAATCTGAATCACTAGAATATAACTCTTCTTTCCCTTCTCCTACGAATAATAAATTATATAGGATTGCGCAACAAGAACTGCAATTTTCAATTTGCCACCATTTTTCAACTGTTTAATGTATACTATTTATAATGAACGTACGGCATCTACATGACCTCGAAATCAATCATGCAGTGGCTTACGATTACAGATCGCTTAGAAATTGTTAAAATTTATTATAAAAATGGTAAAAACATCAGCTTCGTATAATTCATATCAATATTATACGTTTGACAGCTGAAAAATGGCGGCAAATTTGAAATTGCAGTAACTTCCACCACCCTATAAGTGGCCGCTTAGAGAGCAGACTTTCCCGCTCCTTGCTCGAACTCGAGGTAAGAACTCTGTATTATTGACAGACCTTTTTTTAAATAATAATAATAAAATAAATCGATCGCCAAAATACGAAGGTGGGGGCTGCGGTCATTATACGAGTATATGGTATACGTTGTAAAACTTCTTATATTATGTAATATTACCACATTTGGATTTAGGTGTGGTGTATTGTATGTGTGTAGTGTTCATATTTAATAATTATTATTGATAAGAACTCCCATAAAGGTTGCACTTAAGTGTTTTTTAAGGCTGCATACACCACCCATATATGTACTTAACATTTATATGCATGCCATTTCCCGCCATATAGCATGCCACAGAACCAGCAACGATAAAATTCCTCTTGTAATACCGTACCGATGAAGTCGATCGATGAAGTCGAAATCAACTTCAGAGTATTACTTCTCCCTGAAGTAATATCTCTCAGATAAAGATGCGAAATATACAATACAATAGAGCCATCCCATTAACAGACGTTTTCAATCCATTTACTTGCGAACATTCAGTCAATGTTAACTTTTCAGAAGCAGCATAAATAATCTTTGTCAAGAAATGGCAATTACTTAGTACTGGAAGAGACACTTTTGACAAGGTAATCAGTTGTTGTGATTTTGATGCAATATTCAGGTAATTATTGTAGTTTGCCCGACGTGATAAATATTTTAGTTCAACGATATATCAATGGACTCACCACAGATCACTCTCCATCAATAACTGTAGTTAATTCACTTGGTTCAATGTTGGAGAAGGTTGTGAATTAAACAGTATCAAATAGGAGAATTTGTCCAACGTGATAAATATTTTAGTTCAACGACATATCAATGGACTCATCACAGTTCATTCTCCATCAATCACTGTAGTACAATCACTTGGTTCAATGTTTGAGAAGGCTGTGTATTAAACAATATCAAATAGGAGAATTTGTCCAACGTGATAAATATTTTAGTTCAACGACATATCAATGGACTCATCACAGTTCATTCTCCATCAATCACTGTAGTACAATCACTTGGTTCAATGTTTGAGAAGGCTGTGTATTAAACAATATCAAATAGGAGAATTTGTCCAACGTGATAAATATTTTAGTTCAACGACATATCAATGGACTCATCACAGTTCATTCTCCATCAATCACTGTAGTGTACTCACTTGGTTCAATGTTTGAGAAGGTTGTGTATTAAACAGTATCAAATAGGAGAATTTCAAATTGAATCCAAGTACATTTATTTAAAAAAACACTTTCCTTCGTTTAACTATCTTCAGTTTTATAAAAGAATTCATCACTAAACCAAACCATGCAGTTGCAGTGAAAAAAGTGTTTGTTGTTTTATCACTATATTAGTTCGTATATGTTTTATTATACTTTCACAATATAAAATACAGCCTGGCAAGTATATTCTCATGAAGTATGATAAATATTCTCGAGCAACTAGGATAAATAATTGAAATTCAATGTTTGCTATTATCGGTAATCGAGTCCGAAACTCCTCAATACGAAGATAAGTGTTTTACCACCGAACCTTAGAGGGCTGATTTCATCAATTTAGTATAATAATTTACAAACATTTACACAATACTCCCATGATCCGTTAATTTACAAAGACAATTATATTTTTATGAAATTACGCGAACTGTGTTAGGGATATGTATACAAAAGTAAAATTACATGTTTTTCATCTACATTATTTGGATTCATTAATGATGCCATATGATATGCAACATACATATAAAGGAAGTTCTTTATATATAAGATTGTAAATTCCTTCATCACAAAATATAGCTACCACGACAAAAAAGTAGCGCTATAGTGTAAAGAACTTAAGATTATTAATGTTTATTAACAAACAATCGACACTCCTTACTAAATAAAAAATATAAAAAGGTACAATATTAAAAAAATATACACTTGACGAATAAAAATTTGTTTGACAAAATATTCTACTGAAAAGTAATAACGTTGGATTCTAAACTCAGTTTTTCAAATTAAGTTAAATTACTTAAACATATTGAATAAAAAAATCGAATAAATACGTACATATGAAATTCAAAGTACTTCGATTAAATTTCCACTGCACATATGGTATACAATGATAGTTTAAATTCAATTCCAGCGACTGTGTGTTTTTATTGATCGTCACCACCATTTCCCAAACTGTGTTACGCTGGCCATGTGAAATAACATTTATTTAAAATAACTTAGAAATTTGTCGGAAAACACGAGTACGTTTTGGCGAAGTTGATTACAAACGAGCCCTGAAGATTCTCGAAACGATGGGGTTAAGGAGGGGGCGGTAGAGTTATTTTGACACCATTCTTTAAGATATCGTCGAGAGAGTATGTCAAACGTTAATAACACCCCAAGTACCCCAAGTCTGGTTTCTCACATACTCAGCAGATTTTTTTACACATGCCCATTTCACCTACGCCTAGACCCAACTGATTTCCTTTACACATGCTTATATCACCTACGCCTACACTCAGCGGATGTCCTTTATACATGCCCACATCACCTATACTTCTCCCTGGCTCCATCCCAACTCATTGTCTGCGAAGGCTGTTGGGGTCAGCTCTCCTCGTCCTCAGGTTGTATGCTCTTCTGTCCCGGACTACGTCCCCCAGGCCGTGCCTCTGCATCAGGTTATCTTTTTGCACCACCCATGAATTCTTTGATCTTCCTCTGGTTGTTATTCGAGGAAGATCCATGGAGACTGCCTGGTTCACAATGTGATCGGGTGCTCTGCGTCCAACGTGCCCATACCATCTCAATCGCCTCTCTTCCATCTTGCTGTTGATGTCTGTAACACCTAGGCTTCCACGAATGCGTGCGCTTTTTATTTTGTCTCTTAGGGACACACCAGCTGACCATCTTAGCATGCGCATTTCAGCAGTTTCTAGTTGCCTAGAGTAAGAGTTATACATCGTCCAGCATTCTGAGCCATAGAGGAGTGCGGGTCTAACAATCGTTTGGTATACTTTTCCTTTTAACTTTACTGGCATTTGGGGATCATATAGAACTCCCGTCATTGATCTAATCTTCATCCATCCCACACTAATTCTATGCCCACATCACCTATGCCTTTTTTAAATTTTAGCGAGATCGTTGCAACTTGCACGGTACCTTTCATATACGAGGCGTATCCAGAAAGTAAGTTTACTGAGGCTCTCACGACCGGATGGATTTTATTTTGGACATGTTGGCTACACTTCCGTGTAGCCTGACCCTTCCCCTCCGCAACGAGACCGGTTCGAGGTCAGTACATTGAGAAGTGTCGACGCGACAACACGTTTCGTGAAAAACGTAAATCCAATCTCCCGCCAAGTGCGAAATACGCGGCGTCATCCGTTATCTCGTTTGGAAGGGAAAACCTCCGGTTGAGGTTTATAATGAGGTGAAAACTGCATATGGTGATAAAGCTATGAATCGTACGAGTGTGTACAAGTGGTGTCGCGAGTTTAAAAACGGTCGTACTGTTACGCCACTGAATTACTATCTATTAATAGGAGACCAATTAACGTCATCCTTGAAAGCATCATTACAATTCAATCGTTATCTAAAGTAACCACATCCTTGATAATTATTGTTATTTTAATTTAATCATTTCCTGTAAATGATAAACATGAAAGTGTCCACATGTCGAGGAAAACCTCAGTTATTCACAACAGAGTCCTATCTGCCGATAACCCTCTACAAAGATCATTCTTCGAAACTACCTTCGTGTAGGAGACGTCCATGCACCAAACAACTTCATATTGATTGATCTTCAACCATTCTTTTATTCTTCTGAATAATTGGGAACGTAACAGTACGTCTGAGCATGATGATCAGAGGAGCGGAAGACCTTCAATTGTGACTGACGAAATTGTTTTGGGACTGTCAAGGCATAATTTTATTTGAATATATGCCTCAAGGGGAGACCATCAACTCTGCAAGATACTGTGAGACCCTAAAAAATTGCGGAGGGCGATTCAGAACAAGAGGAGAGGTATGCTGATAAAGGGAGTCTGCCTGCTGCACGACAATGCCAGACCACACACGGCCAACGCCACGAAGGAACTGCTCGCCTCGTTTAAATGGGATGTCCTGAACCATCCCGCGCATTCCCCTGACCTAGCACCTTCAGATTACTATCTCTTTAACTCCCTGAAGCTGCACATGGGTGGGAAAAGGTTTTCAACCGACGAGGAGGTAAAGGAGGAGATGGAAAAGTGGACGGAGGGGTTGGCGGGAAACTACTTCGAGGAAGGCATCAAAAAGTTGATACCCCGCTTCACCACCTACATTGAGAGGAATGGCGACTATGTCGAAAAATAGCTTACATATGTACTACGGTAACCACGTAATTTTTTTGTTTAAAAAAAAAATTGTATCCTACAAAAATTCAGTACACTTATTGTACTTTCTGGACTTACCTAGTATATTCATTCTTTATTTTGTTTTACTTTCTCATTTCTGACACCCATTGCAGTATTGTTTTTTTAGTAACATGACATCTCTGTTCTTGAGAGTAAGTTGTTGCCCAGCAAACATCTCCATACAAGAGTACAGGTTTAACCCTTCCCTTACGGTGATAAAAATAATACGCGTGTTACGGTGTTGGGTAGTGAGTACGCAATAAAAAATTAGCGATTTTAAATCGGAAAAATAAGAACATTCATAGATAATCCCCTTAATTAATTATAATTGAAGTTAAAAATTATAATAATTGAGATTTATTTGCTGAAAACATTAAAAAACCATCTGAAAACATTAAAAAACGCTCACGGAACGGGCGTACGTCTAATCTATTTGCAAGCCTAGAGGCAACTAGTGGCGCGGAACGTCAGTCGCATACCCCGGCGCATACGCCTTTGCTTGCGACATTGAGACAATTCAGATTCTTGCAATTCAGTCTAGTATGCAAGAGTGAGATGCGAATATAGTGTCGCGCTTCCCGCATACTATTCACCTATCGTCAAGACGAGGCACTCGCCGAGTTTAAATGCGAATTTGTTTTCGATCTTTACAAAACATCTCGATGTAGTCGATAAATTCTGATTATTATTTATATTATTTTTTAAATCAATGCGTAAATATATTATGGAGCAATACCTAAAATCTTAACCTTGCATTTATTATATTTATAGAGATATTGATGGTTATTAGAAGCAACGTGTAGAAGATACCCAACACAGGGAAGGAAAGGTTAATAACGAATTTAAATATTTTTCTTTTCAGTTTAATATAAATTATTTCGTCACATGTTACTTCGTCTATCTGTTTTATTATTTTATTATATCTATACTATTATTTTTCCACTCATTGTTAACTAATTAAGTTTAATTCTTGAAGTATTATTTTGCTTTCGTCCAGGTTCCCATTTGTTTTGGAATTTCATTGTTCAATCAACTTTTTTTTCTTGTTTTTTTTTTGCATTTTATAAAATATAGAAACAGCTATAATGAACAGCTTATGTAAAACTTATTTTTCATCAGAATATTCTAAGTGGCTCACATTTGGATAGTAGCTGCTTTGTTACAAAATGCTATCAAAATAAAATAAAAACAAACATTATAATTTTATCGGTTTTAAAGTTTCTTTTAAATGTTTAACGATTATAGAAACCAAAATATTATATTTTCAGCTTGAGTACTTATAATATTTGGAAATCGATTAGCTTTAATTGTTAATTAAGTTTTTTTTTAACTTGTCGGTGTTTATTATGCAGGAAATTATGACGAAACCGTTATTTCATTGTGCTGTCATGTAGTCAAGACTCTTATTTACCTGTAAATGTTGTTTGGTTCGTATATGCTTTTTCATTGTGCTGTCATGTAGTCAAGACTCTTATTTACCTGTAAATGTTGTTTGGTTCGTATATGCTTTTTCATTGTGCTGTCATGTAGTCAAGACTCTTATTTACCTGTAAATGTTGTTTGGTTCGTATATGCTTTTTCATTGTGCTGTCATGTAGTCAAGACTCTTATTTACCTGTAAATGTTGTTTGGTTCGTATTTGCTTTTTCAAGATCATCATTTCTTTTGAAAATCAACGATCTTATGATATTCACATCATATTTGTGTTTTTTTTTATTGTGTCGATCTAGTTCCAATTTCCGTAATGTGATATTTTCTCATAATTCGGTTGGTATAATTTATTGGATAAGTAGCGATAGTGGAAAAAAACATTATTAAATGTATTTTTTAGTTCAAGTTATAATGACAGACCTTATTAAATGTTTCTAGTTGAGTTGAAGACATTACGACAAAGCAATAAATGGTTTTTGGTACAAATTAAGTGTTATTCAATACGAAATTATTAATGAAAGATTGCAAACATAAGAGGAAAAGCGACATGCATTTTAGAATATTGACAAGTCTTATATTTGTTAAGATGGTTTCAAAAATATTTATTTTATGTTAATCGACTCAACTTTTGATTTTAAGAAAACAAAAATATCAACAAATAAGATAATTGTATAAAATTTTTGATGTTAAAAAAACAAAAATATCAACAAGTAAGATTTTGTAATTTGTTTTATCAAACACTGTTTATTCCACTTTATCTAACGTTATAACCCTACCGGTTTCAAGGCTTTCACTTCATCTTCAGGGGAACACAAACAAGACTTGTTTGTGCTCCCCTGAAGATGACGTGAAAGCCTTGTAACCGGTAAGGTTATACCGTTACAAAAAAGTGGAATAAACAGTGTTTGATAAAACAAATAACAATGTCTTTAAACTTCCATAATGTTAAAGCATTAACTGTAAATAACATACAAGTAAGATTATTGCATAAACTTTTTGATATTAAAAAAAACAAAAATATCAACAAGTAAGATTTTGTAAGGTTTCAAGGCTTTCACTTCATCTTCAGGGGAGCACAGACAAGACTTGTTTGTGCTCCCCTGAAGATGAGGTGAAAGCCTTGTAACCGGTAAGGTTATACCGTTACAAAAAAGTGGAATAAACAGTGTTTGATAAAACAAATAACAATGTCTTTAAACTTCCATAATGTTAAAGCATTAACTATAAATAACATACAAGTAAGATGTTGTTTATAGTTAAGGCATTAACGTTGTGGAGGTTTAAAGACATTGTAATTTATTTTTAACAAACACTGTTTATTCCACTTTTTTATGACGGTATAACCCTACCGGTTTCAAGTCTTGTTTGCGCTCCCCTGAAGATGAGGTGAAAGCCTTGAAACCGGTAGGGTTATACCGTCATAAAAAAGTGGAATAAACAGTGTTTGTTAAAAATAAATTACAATACAAGTAAGATTATTGTATAAACTTTTTGATGTTAAGAAAACAAAAATATCCAGAAGTAAGATTATTGTTTAAATTTTTTTATCCAAGGAAAAAAATATCAACAAGTAAGATAATTGTATAAACTTTTTGACGTTAAGAAAACAAAAATATCAAGAAGACGGATATTATTGTATAGTATAATCTTTTTGATGTTTAGAAAAAAAATTCAACAGCTTGGATAGTTGTGTAAACTTTTTTCAAAACAATTGAACGATGTTATTCATCAATCGTGAGAATGCAACAATGAGGTAAAGTCAAGTCTGGGTTTGGGAATATTTTAAATTTAGATATTATTGAGTAGAGGAGAGTTTTTCTCCGGTACGCTCTCAATCTTAATTCTTGGCTGGAGAACTGATTATTCCATTTTATGTTGTTTTAGAAATCACCCTATAATTTCATATTCTCATTGCCCATGACTTTATTTTTTTCTACGAATTTTTTGTTGGTTAAATTTAATTAATTGTGTTTGATTTTTTTTTATTTTCTGTATTGTACTTGACATTATTTTTATGTAACGTATGATATTTTGAAAGTTAAACGTATCTTGAATCTATAATTTCGTTTGGAAGATTTTGATATGTTATCTTTTATTTGATACTAAGATGATCAGCAGGTGTGTCCCTAAGAGACAAAATAAAAAGCTCACGCATTTGTGGAAGCCTAGGTGTTACAGACATCAACAGTAAGATGGAGGAGAGGCGATTAAGATGGTATGGGCACGTTGGACGTAGATCACCCGATCACGTTGTGAACCAGGCAATCTCCATGGATCCTCCTCGAATAACAACCAGAGGAAGACCAAAGAATTCATGGGTGGTGCAAAAGGATAACCTGATGCAGAGGCACACCCTGGGGGACGTAGTCCGGGACAGAAGAGCATACAACCTGAGGACGAGGAGAGCTGACCCCAACAGTCTTCGCAGACAGTGGGTGGGGATGGAGCCAGGGAGAAGAAGAAGAGAAGAAGATCTTTTATTTTATAATTCTTACTGTGATACATTAAGGATTTTAAAAATATTTTATTAATATTAATTTTTAAATGTTTATTTGGCCAATACATCACTTTCGTATCTACATATATTTATTATTACTATATCGATTCAAGCTAAAAGTTCACTGTTTTATAAAACGTTGACCATAAATTACTCTTCAGCATTGATCTCAAAAACATTTAAATTACGTAGAATAAACTATGTAACATAGATGTGGTAACAGGTATTTTAATTTCTTTTTAAAGGTCTTGCCTAAAAATAATGGATTTTAAAAACATGCTTCAGATGGATTGCCTTTGTTCTTTTGAAATTATCGAAGCTTTGACTCCATTTTTATTTCAACATCTTAATTCATAAAAGATCTTTTCAAATCAAATACTTGCCTGATATTTTTTTAACGAGTCTTATGTCTAGTTTGAGAAATCAAAAGGTGGTCTGAAAGAAATTTATGAAGGAAAAGAATCAGCAATAGGGAGCAAAAACTCAGCTTATAAAAGGCTCAGGAAAGGATATCATAATGTATCTTATCTAGGCGATGGTTCACGACCTACATGTAAAGAAAAATATAGATGGCTGTAGGAAAAAAGAGAGATACATTGAAAGAAAAGATAAAGGGGAGGGAGTTTTACTTATGTTTGTACAAACAGTAGTTGGGATTGTATGGAACATAATAAATATGTATAAAAGCAGCGCCAGTAATGAATTCCATATAATTTTGTTGCTTTGATTTAACTGTTATGAAATATCTTATTTCAGAAAATAAGAAAATATTTCAGAGAACGTTATATTATTAAAATGCTGGCGCCAACGTATCATTGACCGATCTTTGTAATAAGTTGTTGTCGGAAGACATTTTTCCTGAGTGCTGGAAGGCAAGTCTATTGATCTCTATCCCAAAGCGTTGAGATAAATTCAAAACAGATCCGTAGGCCTATATGCCAACAACCCTCTTCCCAGTTTTTGGGTAAGATCTTGAAAAAAAAAACAGTGATAACATAGACTAAATTCTAAAGTTATGCGGAACTGCAAACTTTCTCATTAGCAATTTTATTGATGAACCTTCAACAGTGTGTAGAGAACTCTATAGAGAAATACCTGTTTTAAATTTCTGTCGTTTTTTCTGCCACTTTTGACAATGTCTGGTGGTATATGGTATAAAATAAATTAAAACTCTGCAATATACCTAGCACATAACATTTTGCTGTTTATTAGGAACTGAGTCAAGTGTCGCAGGGTGAAGATTTACTGTAGATCTGAGTTTTTAGATTTTAGCAATATTTTAGATCTATTGTTCCGGAACATAAATAAGGATGAATTTTTTAAAACTTTACTGCTCTTGTCTGATTCAAATCAGGACGAACACCAGCAACTAGATCAAAAGCCACTTAGCAGTTTCCTTAGTTTGAATCAGTGAATGAGGATCATGGAACAGGCTCAATTTCATCCCGCAAAAAAATTGTCGTGAGCTGTTGAAGGTGTCACTTTCACGCTTTCCGATATTCTTTTCAGTAAGAAATATTTATGTCATGCGGGAAACAATCATTCTCAGAATAAGTATCGACCGTTACCTAAGAACCACCTTCACGTCAGACTGTGTGTTGAGTAAAAAGAAGGTATTTTTGACGCACGAAGGATCTACCGTTCCATACGAGCAAACTCTTTTATAATGTTGTATTTTTGGACAATACGTACTATGCAGCCAGGTGTTGAGTTCACATAAGTTGGATTTTAGTTGATAAAATGATAATGATTGCAGGTCAACGGTGTTATTTTTGGATATCGCTCAGGTTTATATATCATGCTCGGTGGAAGTACTCTTCATAGTAAGATTTAATTCACAAGGAAGGGTGACGCCCGCCTTCACCTCTTGCCAGGAATGAACCCTCGCGCGAATCTTAAAGCCTGAGGCCCATATTTCAGCTAGGCAACAATGAAAGTCGATGGAGAGACAAATTCAAGTATGTTCAAAGTGAAAAACATATTCTACGAATTTCAGTTAGGGTAGAAAAAATATCAATTGACAAATGCGTTTTTATTTGTTCAAAGCGAAAAACATGTTTCAGGTTAGGTAGACACACTACCTACTCGTATATAATAAAAGGCTTAAAAAAATTTGTTTATTCAAAAGTTAAAACTGATGAATATAATCATAATTTTTAAATTATTTTATTTGTTCCCAAATTAAAATTATTCATACGCCTCTCTGTGACTTATCCACAATGTCTTTCATTGTAGTTTGCTGCCATTTTACGTAATTAATTCACCCAGTCCGCCTTTATTTCTGTACCATTGAATTCCTCTTAGTTCCTTAGATTGCCCATTTTGTGCCCTACCCAACGCCATACGCAATTAATATTCAAATACTTCTTTTTCTTCTTAAAAAAGATACAGATTTGATGTGTAGTGTTGCGAAAATTATTAAAATGTTTTTATGTCTTTGAATATTTTTCTAGATCTATATTTAAAAACAGCAGCATTACTTAATTGCATTGGAAACCAATTTATTAAGTCACTTCAAATGAAAAATTACTTCAACATAGTGAAAACTAATATAGTCCAAATAAATCAGCTTGATATTGCACAAAATATTTATTTTCATCAAATAGATGATATGAAAAACTCATATTATAATATATTTATATAATGTTTCACAGTTTGTATTGGAGAGAACAGAGAGTACAAAGTTTTTATTTCACTGCAAACACTTTTAGCTTAATTTATTTATAATCTAATTACTTTATAACTTGTCCATGGAAAAACCATTTCATCAAGACGATGCAAATACCGAAAATTCATAACAAATGATAAACACGAAGTATTTACCATAACTACACAGCCTTAACCATGTGAATAAACTATTTGATCAAACTTAACCCGACCAATAATATTTGAATAATATTAAAAGTAGAATTTACATAACGTCCTTTAGAGATCAGTCTCTCTTCAAGGGTGATTTTACTTAGAATTAGAGCTCTTTATTATTAACAAGTAAACAATCAATATTGCAAAAAAATAATAAAGTGCAATGTAAGAGAAGAAAGGCAGTGGCTACGGTCATTGGATTTGGTAATTACCTCCTTAACATTTGTTTATTAAAACATATTTGGTAAGAAAACTGCCGAAAACTAACCAAGAGAAGATGAACTACAATGATATCTGTGCAGATATTTCGATTTGTGGTAATAACACATTAGGCTTTGATTGAATTGTTGTATGTGTTGTGTTTATATATGTTCATAAATGGTAATAAGATATCTCAAAAAGGTTTATCTTCAAATGTTTCCTAAACAGCTACACATCACTCATATGTATAACACTTAGAAATAGAACATTTCCTATCATAGGACCAAGAATGGAATAAACCCTGTCAGAATAACCTATCAGATTGATTCGGAGTAATCAATGTATTCGATGAAGCCGAAATCGACCTCCAAGTTCTACTAATTAAAGTAATACTCGTATTTCTCAGACACAGATATAATATTCAATGAAAACTTCCCATTAAGGTACTTGAATACAAATAGATAAAGTTTGAAATCAATCTGTTTGCAATATTTTAGTCTAAGTAGATTTTTAGAAACGGACTCGAATATGACAATATAAACGACAGTTTTAAATCAGGATTCAATAATCTCGACTAGTCTATAAAGTGCACAACAAATACAAAAATAAAAAAAATCAGGATATGTAACCAAAGGGATTTCCACGGAAAACAAGTATATATCGCGACCAATGCATGAATAATCGCGACCAATATTTTCCAATATTACATATTTAAAAAAAAAAACGATGACAGCTTTCATTTATCATCGTTGTTACAACTAACATTTAGAACACTTAAGTTTTTCATGATAAGCCAAACTTTATAAGAGAGATACAAAACATATTTTCCATGGCAAGCAAAATCTTATAAGAGATATAAAAAACATTTTCCATACTGTACCTAACCTTACAAGATACATATAAAACATAAATTTTTCATGAAAAACCAAACCTTATAAGAGGCATACGAAACAAGTATCGACTAAAAAAACAGTGGCGTTATGTTAGTAAATAAAGTAAAATTAATTCTAGTTTGTTGACGAACTGTGCAAAGTATCGACTGATTGCATATGCATTCATAGTATAGTTAGGATTGGGAATGTGTTATTGTTATTGTTATATTTCATTTTATATTTATTTAGAAAATGTGTATCCTTATAAGTCAAAATCACCTTTATTACTAATATATGATTTTGAATTTATGTGGGTGGGAGTGTCACATGACTTGGTATTACCTGGACAACGTAGTGGATTTAATGCAGGGCTATAAACTACCATTGAGATACAGGCTGGTGAATGTGTTTGTCCGTCAATTGTGACTAAAGAATTAGGATCATTACATATTTCGGAAGAACCCAGAATTACACATATATTTTCCTCACCAAACGGAACATATAACTTTCTTTTCTGTGTTGTTGTTTCATTATTATTCTTTCCTTCTTCTTTTTCAGCTGGTTCATTATACGTGTAACATAAATCTGTTTTACACTTTCCAAGTTGAGTTTCAGGATCAAAGACAAAAACTTCAGTTCTTGCACATAATCCTCTTTGATAGAATTTTTGACATTTCCCATACTCCTGTGAAATAAAATGGGTTTTTCAATTCTTAAAAAAAACATTTGTGTTTCAATTTACAAAAATATATTCTTTATATTACTAATAGTCAAGGCATAAACACTGTGAATGTTAAAATACATCATAATTTGTTTAGTAAAGTACTGTTTATTTTCCTTCATATAAAGGTATTACCCAACCGTTTTTTTTATTTTTCACCTCATCATCAGAAAGCACAAACAAGTCTTCTTTGCGTTCCCCTGAAGATGATTTTTATATTTTTGAGGCCTGTAAGGTTATACTGTTATATAAAGTAGAATAAACAGTGTTTAACTAAAAAACTACACAAATTCCTTATTTTAATAGTTAATGATGAACTAAGATAATTGACGGAAAATGATTTAAACTGCCCACATTGTAACCTAAATTCAATTTAAATTAATGATCAATATATGTGTATAATGTAATATGATGAGAACATTTTATTATCAAGAATCGTATTGTATCTTATTAAACTTACATGGTATCAACTCTTCCGACCAGCCTGAAAAATATGCTTTAACTGAAAACCAGAATAGGATCACTGCAGTGAACTCGGAAATCGTTATTCGGAATCGCAAGTAAAGACGAAAAAATATTCGCACACGTCTAGTGGTTGGGAGTATCGTTATCAAATGTACTCATTTACCAGACGGGGATTTAAATTTTCTTTTCGGGTATTATTGGGAGACAAATTTGAAACCCCAGCAATACAAACATCTTATGAACTTGACTATAAAAGTCATTATTCAATTTAAATTAAAACCATTTGAATACCGGCCTTCCTTTTCGTGCTTCATATTGTTAAAAAAATATAAAATTTTGTAAGAAATTGGGTATCTCGATCGTTACCTACTTTTCGTTTCCTGCTTTATATTGTTAAAAAAAATATCCAATCTTGCAAGATATTGGGTATCTCGATCGCTACCTATATGAAAACCTACGTTTTGTTTCGTGCTTCATATTGTTAAAAAAAATCCAATCTTGCAAGATATTGGGTATCTCGATCGCTATATATTTGAAAACCTACTTTTCGTTTCGTACTTCATATTGTTTAAAAAAAATACCCAATCTTGTAAGATATTGGGTATCTCGATCGCTTTATATTTGAAAACCTACTTTTCGTTTCGTGCTTCATATTGTTTAAAAAAAAATACCCAATCTTGTAAGATATTGGGTATCTCGATCGCTTTATATTTGAAAACCTACTTTTCGTTTCGTGCTTCATATTGTTTAAAAAAAATACCCAATCTTGTAAGATATTGGGTATCTCGATCGCTTTATATTTGAAAACCTACTTTTCGTTTCGTGCTTCATATTGTTTAAAAAAAATACCCAATCTTGTAAGATATTGGGTATCTCGATCGCTTTCAATATGAAAACCTTATCTTCTTTTCGCGATTCGCATTATTAATAAAAATTAATTCAATCTTGTGAGATATTGGGTATCTTGACTGCTATCAATATGAAAACCTGTTTTTTTCATGATTCATATTGTTAAAAATGAAGAGTTTATGTGTGTGAAAAATTACCTTATTACATTCTATTATTTTATGACTAAATATTTCAGTTGTTAAATTTTAAATGTGACATAAAATGATTGTAACATTTACAAAGTTTATTTTAAATTAAATGACATATGGTTAAAATGCATTTTAAACAGTTTCAATAAACCTACTTTTTATCCTTCGTCGATTGCCAGATGAAACATGCTTTTTTTAATCTGATGGTTTTAATAATTAACTTTTTTTTAAATATATAAAATTAATTAACAATCAATTCATTTGAAAATTATTGTATTTGACTTCTTCTTATCGTTTCAAATGCACTTTATTGTTTCCGCTCAGAATTTTGTTATCATGACAGGAAAATGCATTCTAAGAATCAAACCCTTTTTGATGCATGTCACCGGACTCCTCGGATATTGCAGCAAATGTCACCAAGACCGCTTCTCATTACACATACAAAAAATTATAGAAATCTATCACATTATATTCCCCACTTTGTTATGTTATAAAAATCCATTCCCTGGGGCCCGATGTTCCTCTTCACTCGTTTATCCAGTGGTCGTAATGCCACTTTTCCTGGATTTGAACATAGAGACTAAAATCTGGTAGTTACACGAAAATGGTCAAGGGTTGTTCAGTTGATTAGATATCATCATATTGCTTCTTATCAATTTCTTGGAGGAGAAATTCCGGCCAAAATATACACTTTTATATTTGAACTTAATTAACATATGAGTATCTTTTTTTTAAAATTGCAGCTGTGTTTGATCTAATCTTCTAAAAGTATAAGGATTCACGCATGTTTCTTGGTTTCCAGGATATTTTAAAGGTTTCACATCCTGTGATCTGTCTTGCTGAAGAACAAGTGCTGGCAAGTGAGGAGAAGGGTCAATTATAACAACGCTGTCTGAATTTGTTGTGTTGCAATCTTTTTTGTTCCCTAGTCTTAAATATTGTCCTTTTCCATCAAGAGGTACAAAAACTTTATTTCCTCACAGTGTGTAGTGTTTTTTGGTATACATAGAAGGAAAAATAAGTTAAATAAAAAACTTATTTTATATTTTTGTATTCACCACAGGTTTATTTTAGGTTCACAGTTAGTTTTGAAGACCACCGTCTTCATCGTTACCACAAAGTGAAACTATAGTATTTTCGAAGATTCAAGAAAAAAATTTTGGTATATTTTTTTTTGAAACCTCTTGTCCTGAATCAGTTATATAAATCAGGAACACACTTTTTGAAAGTAGTTAAAAGATCATAAATAAATGCTTGATCCTTAGAACAAATCCTTCTTTGATAGCATTCGTAACAATTCCATGTTTCTGGAAATCAAACTTAAAGGAAATGCTATAATGTGCTTCCATAGTTTTAAACAGAAAATGTTTTGATTGTAACAGTCCTACTCTTCGTTATAACATTACAACCAATTGTCAAACCAACGTTTCCAACCAATCCGAAAAATAACCTCTTCGACTTAGTCCGTAAAACGTCTGTCTACCAACCATAGGGTTGCGGGTTAGATTCCTGTTCGTACCCAATTGTTTGAAAAACGGAGCTTAGTCTGCTTTTAATTCTAGACCTCGGTAACATTTTATGGTTTATTTGAAGATATTATCCCTTGGCAATAAACCGGCAAGACTGTACTGTATACATCGAAAGTATAACACGATACAATAGAAATGTTTTAAATAAGCACAAATTTAAAACCGGACTAGATTTCTTTTAAAAAACTGGATATCAATGGAAATCGAACCCGCGATCTCCGAGTACAATCTTATCAACTGGGTTACGGAGGTCGTAGAGGATAGAAAAATATTTTTTTACAATACAAACACGTAACTGTCATTTTATGAATGGATTTATTTTTAAGAACTAAAACAGGTTGACAGACTTCTTAGTCCAACTTCAATGTATAGTATGTATTATTTTGTTTTACTATCAAAAGGAGAATAAATTATTACGCGTTATGGCAAAAAATATGAAACACATTTCCTTGTTTATTCATCTACAATCTTAATAACATCCATTCTTAAAACAACCAAAGGTTAGCGAAAAAAATTGTATTTAATTTGCTATGGAAATTTGAGTTTTTATAATGCTGTGGATTGAAATGATAAAAAACCAGTTTATAATATATGTATGTTGAAGAAATGCGTACTCTGTTAATAATACGTGGGGGGACAATGTATGATAGAATACGAAATTGAGTGATAAGGATGAATGTAAACTTAAAGCTGTGTTAAGATCAAGAAGAGCAATTTAAGATGTTTTGGGTATAAAAACTAATCAACGAAGAAAGATTAACAAAAAAAAAATTTTTGGTACAAATGTGTGCAGAAGGCGTGGTATAGGAAGACCAAGGAAAGTGTGGTTGCATGAAGTGAATCATATTTTGAAGGAAATAAATATAAAAATTCGAGAAATCTTTGTTATTGTATGAAATGGTGTATAATGTAACTACTAGGCGTATCCAGAAAGTAAATGTACTGAGGTTCTCACAACCGGATGGATTTTATTTTCGACATATTGACTACACTACCGTGTAGCCTGACCCTTCTCCTCCACAACGAGACCGGTTCGAGGTCAGTACGTTGAGAAGTGTCGACGCGACAACACGTTTCGTGAAAAATGTCAAACCAATCTCCCGCCAAGTGCGAAATACGCGGCGTCATCCGTTATCTCGTTTGGAAGGGAAAACCTCCGGTTGAGGTTTATAATGAGGTAAAAACTGCATATGGTGATATAACTATGAATCGTACGAGTGTGTATAAGTGGTGTCGCGAGTTTAAAAACGTCTGTGCATGATGATCAGAGGAGCGGAAGACCTTCAATTGTGACTGACGAAATTGTGGAAAAAATCGAAAATGCGCTCCGTGACGATCGCAGATTGACTGTGGATTCCCCTGCGCATTCCCCTGACCTAGCACCTTCAGATTACTATCTCTTTACTTCCCTGAAGCTGCACATGGGTGGAAAAACGTTTTTAACCGACGAGGAGGTAAAGGAGGAGGTGGAGAAGTGGACGGAGGGGTTGGCGGGAAACTACTTCGAGGAAGGCATCAAAAAGTTGATACCCCGCTTCACCACCTGCATTGAGAGGAATGGCGACTATGTCGAAAAATAGCTTACATATGTACTACGGTAACCACGTAATTTTTTTGTTTAAATTAAAAAAATTGTAACCTACAAAAATTCAGTACACTTACTTTCTGGATATGTCTCGTATAAAAGAGGAAAAATATGTATATTTCGATAAAAAAAGTCTAGTGCTTTCCCCTCTCTGCCTATCCTGCAGGGAAACGACGTGATGGTTTGTATGTATGTGTTTTCATCGACTGATTTTAAACTACAATAGAGTTATTTTTTTTGCGCTTCCAATCAAATTTTAAAGCAGATAACCAATGCAAAGCCGTTTTTTGGAACATAAGCTACATAAGATAAGTTAAAAAGAGCGTTCGTTGTTGGATATAATAAAGATTATAAGGGCATACTTACATTCTAATAAATTATGACAAGTTGTTTGGATCACTGCTTGATAATGGAAGCCATTCAAAAATTTTACGTGGATATTGAAAGATAACTTGAAACCTTTTGGTCAGATCACCTGTCTCTTAACGAACTTAAAAAATAAAATATAAACGAAATGACATATCGAAGAGATAGTTAACTTGATCCAGGCGACGAGATAGTAAAAAAAGACGTAAAATTTACGTTCTGAATAATTTTGCTTGTTACGTCCCAGAAAATATAAAGGTATAATTTTTTTTGAAGTGTCTGATAAAGAAATACGAAAACAAAATATATTTATAGGAACTATTGTATCTACATGAAGATATAATAAAATGCCTTACATAATTCGGCGAACTTCTACTTTTCAATACGTTGAATTAGAAAAAAAGACTTTCTATGGTGGAATAATAAACTGTCAAAACACTTCCACGAAAACCAATTGTCAGACAGGGGTCAGATAAAATTAACTACACGTGGGAAATAACTAAATATATTCTGGGTTTATGTTGAAGAACAAAAAAAAACGATATTCTGACTACGTCTCTCCTCAACAAGGACAAGAGAAAGTTTTGCGTTATCTCAAAAATACAAACCCTAATTCGATAAATTATAGGCCTGAAAGGAGATATGAATGTGGCTAGTGAATTCGTAATTTTTTTTTCCAGAACATCTTTACACATCTGTAAATGAAATGCATTCTGAATAATGCACTGCAGAAAAGTCTGTTTTATCGGGGTGGAAACTGTTTAGAAAGTGACCAGGCAATATGTAAAGGGTACATAATTTGAATACGATCCACACACTGTGGAACGACCATTTGTTTTGGTCTTCTTAAATTATCTTTAAGATAGTCATAAGCTTCCTATTCGAATACTGCGAGAATAAGTAATATCGTTTAGAAATTATATTTCTGTTGTAATATATCATGTCACATTTTTATCAGTATACCATAATATAAATTATCTGCACTTCAAATTAAAATTGAAGTAAATTCCACCAAATTTTTTTGATGAAGTTACGAAGGGTGTCCCATAAAATAAATAAAATACTGCTTGCCAGTCCAGTCTTGCAATATGTAGTACGTACGAGTATATTGAAAGCTGGATTGCATAGGTAACATACACGAGTGTGACCATTTGAGAGACACAAGGGTTAAATGAGCGACATTTTTTGAAGTCACAATACATGAAAACCTGTAGAAAAAGAACGTCCAGTATCGAGTCATCAGCTGGGACCTAAAACTACACGTACGCTCACACTGTGAGAAGATGTGTGGATCCAAAATTGTACTAATAGGACACCTAGATGGAGTAACACGTCTGCGAGGGATTACCTAAGTTATGTAAGTAAGGTAGTTTGCGCCATCCTGCGCAATAGATGCAATCAATATAGTAAAAATATTTTTGTTATCAAATTTGCATGGAATAATTTGCGCCCATTTAATTTATGGATTGACTTTATAATCAAATAACCACGTGGAGAAAAAAACCCTTTGTTGTTACATATGGTGGTAGTTTATGAGTTAATTGACTTGGACTTGTGTTTTGAATGCCACGTGAACATTAATACCAGAAACTCGTGAAAGTTTTCCTAGGCATGGAAGGTGAAGTTAGACTGAGAAACTGTGTGGAGATGTGTAAGGTCTACAGTATAAAAAATCTAATTGTGACATTCTGTAGTCTATGAAACCTTGATATTTCTAGAATGATATAATAAAGATGAAGATGGACACGATGATTGAAAACTTACTTGAGATTGTCCCCATGATTCGTGACATTGGCAAACTCCATCACCAAAAACATCGTGTTGTAAATATCCTCCACTCCCACAGAATTGAGAAGATTCATTAATAGGGACACACTCTTCTGTAGGTGGCCACCAAACCTGAAATATGATGCTCTTTTGAATTTTTTTTCTTCATTTCTGTACAATTTACATTAATATATTAGAGCTTGATGAAAGATGATTAGTTAAATAAATTGTAACAGTTGTATTAAAATGTGTATGGATGGAGAATAAGGGAAAGAAATGCCGCGATAAGAAAGTTTTCTCTGCCTTTTTCAACTAGGTAAACTGCAAGATATTCTATCTATATTATGTTTAGTTCTTTAATAATTAGTCCAAGAGATTTTTTTATGATTGAATTTTCATTGGTTTCACCCTTGAGGAGAGCTGCTCTCTGAACGGCGCTGTATTAATTAAACTTTATATTGTTGAAGTATCCATGGACGTGTGGTCTTTTTTAATTTCTTCTTTTAAACTAATCAATTTAACTCTGTAAGTTATTCAATAATACCAAAATTAATATTAGTTCATTACAGAAATTTTGGCTAATTTAATGCACTGTTTTGACTACGAAGATAGGAGAGGGTCTGTTCCCAATTTAGAGGACCCTCCTATAAAAGTAGACGTTGTGGACTACGATGAACCATTGATAGAAAGAGTTCCTTACTCTCGCAGTACTCTATATATGCCTTCACAACTTGAACATGGCTCCAAATTGCCTGAGATGTACCTTATTGATGATGCGTCTGACTGTCTTTCTACTTCCACCTGTGACAGCTTTGAACATTGTGAATTTGACTGCAAATACTTTGAACCGTTTTCTGATACTTGTTGCTGTGACCACAACTCTGATGGAGTTTGTACAAGAAGTCCAAAGCACTTTGATAGTCCTGATGACCAATGTACATCACCCATGCACAGAGTAAGTTAGCCAAAACAGTGTATTAAAAGCTTTATTTTGGTCTACCTGGCTGCTTCCAGACTTCCTGCTTCATAATAGCCACAATGTAATTACAAGGTAGAGTTTCCCTTTTATCAGTACAGATTTAAATTATTATTGAACAGAATGTAGAAAGATAAACTTACCTTATTTGGAATACATTTTAATTCTTTACAGGTAAATTTCAACGACAAGTTTTTATTCCTAGTCTGATTTTTTTCGGGATTTACCAAGCCTAATATTTCGTTATCCTTACAGATCTCAAGGTTTTTGCTTCCCAAATAGTAGCAATCGTTTTTATACCATACTCTTCTGTAATCGAAACATTTTTCTTCATGTCGGTTTTCGTATGCTGTTTCAATTTTTTTCCTTATTGATATTGGTTTTGTATGATCTATTTCCAAATGAATCCAATTTTCATCATTAGTAATTGAAGCTGCTTTTGAATAGATTAATGCACTAAAAATGCATATTAAAAAGGCTACTTCTTTCATTGTGATGTTTATATATAATGCCTGAAAAAAATCTATATTTGATTTACAATTACTTTTTTATCTTCTCCATAACGTCACATATCTGTTGAGAAAGGTAGAGATAGTGCATTTCCACTTCATTTTAATTCTTTGCTTGATTATCTTCAGGTTGAAACCGGCTGGCAAACACATTCTATAATCCATAATTCACTCTGTTGTCTGTTACTACTCTTTTATGAATATCAAACTGAGCGTTACCATCCAATGTGAACATGCTTCTTAGATATAAAATTTCCTCGACTCGTTCTAAAATTTCATTACCTTATATTTCTCACCCGATTCTGCCTTCTATCTCAATTGTTATGGTTTTTTACTTTCGAATACACTGAATCCATTTTATTGACACCAATTATTTCTTTAGAAGTTTTGTATTTTTTTCTTCGTTTTCAGCTGTAACCCATATATGATACAGTATTCCATATAATTACTTAAGAAATGATAAATACTCCGTATCATATTCTTACATAGAAGTCTACATCAAATTATTTCTAGGCAGATAGATCGTTCTGAAGCAGTCAATGATGCACCTGATATTCTGTTATACACAAGTATACGTACATATTAAATAGCCCATTCAATATACCAAAAATATATTCAGAGAATTGAGGCATAAACACCCCCATCGTTGAATGAAGTCATCATTCCAAAATGAAGTAAGTTTTTGTAGAGAATATACAGTCAGGCTTTTTGATCACATCATATGTTTGCTATCACATCTAAATTTCTATCGTGCTTCATCTGATTTTTTTAAAAATATTTTAAAGATGAAATTCTTTTTATTCAATGTCAACTTTGAAAATATGTCCAAAATTATCGGTTAAGTCTAAAAACATCACAAATATCTCAAAATGTCCATTTTTTTTCAAATTGCCGAATATGAAACTCATATACCAAATATCAATTATATGTTAAATGTCTTTAATATTTAAGAGTATTTAAGACCACCAAAAAGTTTAAAAAGAATATAAGAAATATGGCAAAAATCTCGAAAAAAAATTGAAAAACTTGTTGCTAAAATTATTTGCAAATACCTCACAACATAGAATTCTTAACAAAATTGAAAATATATCAAATACGAGTAGATAAAAAATAGCAATTTGAAAAATTCATCGAAAATTGAAAAACCCCAAAACATACTCTTAACACGTTGAAATATGTTCTTAAGTATCTAAAAAGACCCGAACTGTCTAAAATTATCAGAAAATATGTCAAATACATTAAAAATAATCACCTAAAAAAACAAGATAACCAAAAAATTACACTTTTTCGACAAAAACCTCAGCACCTACCAAAATACGAATACAGTACTAAATATTCCACCTAGATTTTTAAGTAGTACGAATACCTTTGACTTCGGTAATATCTATTCTTTTAAAAATGTAAATAAGTACTCAACTTAGTTAACCTAAGGAAAATGAAAAAGGCGAGACCAAAATTATATGCATTTACAATAATATAATACGTGATATTAAACTCCTCCGACCTCTTTTTCCTACCAATCTAGTGTCTACCAGTATTGACAAAAAAATCGCGATAACTTTGTGCTGGAAGTCACTTTTGGCAAGTTTATCATTGTCATTTTTGTGTCGCACTTAGGTAGTCAGCTCGGCCAGTACGATCTTTCAGTTTAACATCTCATTCTGGTGAGTCCATTTTTCTTGATTATCTGTAGTTTACTCATCAACAAACAACAAAATAAACTGCTTGTATATAAAAAGTATGCAAATAGTAGCATTTCGAAAATGTTATCATATAGTAATTATTAATAAAAACCACTATTTGCAATCAAGTCCAAAATCCCCTAATGAGATAACAAGAGCTCTTCCACACAGCTACGAAGGTTTTGTCCGACCTGTTCGAACTTCACAGTACTTTTTTCATCGATTTAATATAATAATCATATTTTTTTAAATAATACTACCAACAACCACCTCGCTACACAAATAATTATGTTTTATGAAACCAAAAGGAAAACTTTTAGATGTTTTCAGAAAAACAAATGGGAATAGTTCCTCATAATGAATTAAACGAATTAATGAAACCAAATAATATGCTAGGTTCATTAATTGTAAATATATGATATTTATATCACGAAATGAAACTTCAATGACAAAAAGTCACGCAAAATTGTAATAAACTCAGTTTAAAGTTTTTTACAATAAAAAATTTTGTGACATTGTTACATTAAATATATTTGATAAATTATTCTTATTCGATGAATCATAAATTTTATTTAATAAAAAATAGCTGAACAGTAATAACGTAAGATTTTAAGTTCAGTTTTAAATTAAGTTAAATTATTAATACATATTTAATATAAAAAATCTCGCAAAAATACGTACGTGTGAAACTTATTGTAATGTAATTAAATTGTCACTACATACACCAAATGACAGTATAAATTTTGAACGATTTTGTTTATCTTGACCACATCTTTCCAAACTATGTTACGATTGCCTTGTGAAAAAATATTCATTAAAAACTATATATTGAAGAAAAGAGTTCGTTATTAAATCTTCAACAACTGCTTTTATTCCCACCCTGAAGTATTAAGAGGTCACAAATTCTAATTACCTGATCGAATGTGGCATTTGCCTTTGTGAGGGGTGAGGATCGAATGTGTAATTTGCCTTTGTGAGGGGTGAGGATCGAATGTGTCATTTGCCTTTGTGAGGAGGGAGGATCGAATGTGTCATTTGTCTTTGTGAGGGGTGAGGATCGAATGTGTCATTTGCCTTTGTGAGGGGTAAGGATCGAATGTGTTATTTGCCTTTGTGAGGGGTGAGGATCGAATGTGTCATTTGCCTTTGTGAGGGGTGAGGATCGAATGTGTCATTTGCCTTTGTGAGGGGGGAGGATCGAATGTGTCATTTGCCTTTGTGAGGGGTGAGGATCGAATGTGTCATTTGCCTTTGTGAGGGATGAGGATCGAATGTGTCATTTGCTTTTGTGAGGGGTGAGGGTCGAATGTGTAATTTGCCTTTGTGAGAGGTGAGGATCGAATGTGTCATTTGCCTTTGTGAGGGGTGAGGATCGAATGTGTCATTTACCTTTGGTATCTTATGATTTTTATATATTTTATTAAATTTATCTTATGTATACATCATAATCGCCCTTGCCTTTCCCATTTATTAAGAGTCTGCGTGCCGAGATCTCTGTAAAATGCCATCTCCGGAGTCAGATTCAGATCACTCATATAGTGGTTTTCCATAACTTTTTCCGATGATGACACCCAAGAATTTTCATCTGCCATTCAACATTTTTTTTGTTTTTATCTCGATTACTCGAAATATTGTTTTGTAAAAGTTGTAAGCTTGTCGTTGATGTACATTTTCTAGATAATAATAAGAGCGCCCTAGAGAAGAGTCTACTATCTAAAACGGCGCTTTATAAAATGTTCTTTAATTATTATAATTAAGGACCCACGGTATTCATATTACGTTTGTGTATCTTATGTGACAAAAAGACTACCTCGATGGTCTACTTAATAAAACATGGAGTTACGAGTTTGTTACATTGCAGGCCTCTTAAAATTTTTACTGGAAAGTCGAAAGAGCTTTATGCATGGCAATAGACTCTACAAGTTGTATTATGTAATACAAAAAAAGTGAAATAATGGTGGTCTGTATAGTTACAATTTTCAAATATGTTTCCCCATAAAACAGTCAATATTATGTATTAAATAAATAAACAAAATAAAAAAAAAACTTGGGTGCTGTTTTAATGCAAACTACTCGTATACTATAATGCGACGCCTCTTTAAATCTTATTGGTTGGATGGAAGCATTGTCACAAAGTCCCCAAATGGTTTATTTTACTGCATAATTGTTATAATTGGAGAAACAATTTGAAAATACTGTATGAGATAACACTTGACCCCACAATTAAAAATTAAATATTGTAAACATAAGAAATAAAGCGTCACGTGTATTTCAATATTGATATCTCGCATTTTGTGAAGATAGTTTCAAATATATGTGTATGTATAATATAATATTGTATAACATGCAGTATTTATCAGCCCCCTCAAATGTTGACGTTAAGAGGACAAAAAAATAAGTCGAATTTTAGTTTTTTTAGTAAGAATTGCAGTAGCAATTCAGCAATTGTGAGATTGCAGCAGTTGGGCCACTCTTTGTCTGGTTTGGTGGATATTTAAATGGAGATTTTGTTGAGGTCAGGACGCCTTAATGGGGAAACTGATTATTCTATTTTTACTTTAAAAAAAATTGTCTTTTGCCCTATAATTTAATGTTCTCTTCGCCCTTGATATCACTTTTTTTACTCAACTCTTATATTGCTGGTTAAGTTTTATTATTTTTTGACTTTTAGTATTTTACTATACGTTGGTATTTTCGTGAATCATATTTTTAAAGTAATGTTGGTGATTTCTTTATTTTTTTAGATGTTGAAAGGTTATCGTTTATTTTGCGTCATTTATTATCTTCTTCTTCTCCCTGGCTCCATCCCAACTCACTGTCTGCGAAGACTGTTGGGGTCAGCTCTCCTCGTCCTCAGGTTTTATGCTCTTTTGTCCCGGACTACGTCCCCCAGGCTGTGCGTCTGCATCAGGTTATCTTTTTGCACCACCTATGAATTCTTTGGTCTTCCTCTGGTTGTTATTCGAGGAAGATCCATGGAGATTGCCTGGTTCACAATGTGATCGGGTGCTCTGCGTCCAACGTGCCTATACCATCTCAATCGCCTCTCCTCCATCTAACTGTTGATGTCTGTAACACCTAGGCTTCCACGAATGCGTGAGCTTTTTATTTTGTCTCTTAGGGACACACCTGCTGACCATCTTAGCATGCGCATTTCAACGTTTATTATGCATGACAATAAATCCATTAATAACTTACTTGTCCGTGTAGTTTAATTAAAGAGTTTAATAGTATAATCAGATCCGAGCTACAATTCCGCCGTTTTAAAAAAAGTCGACTAAAGACCAATTTTCAGTATTTATATTAAATACTTTACAATTCAACACTATGCTCTCGTACAGAGATGAAAATCACAATTTCTGGTACTGAAAGGCATTTCCCTTTTTTATAAACCTTTGTACAAAAATAATGGATTTCAAAAAATATCCTTCAGGTGGATTGCCTTTATTCTTTTGAAACAATCGAATCTTTGATTCCATTTATATTTCTTCATCTTATTGCACAAAGGACCTTTTAAAACCAAATACCTGAATTTTTAAACGAGTTTTATGTTTGGTTAAATAAAAGAAAAGTGACTGGAAAGAAACTTACGGAGAAAAATAACAGCTGGAATCAGCAAAACTCAGTGTATAAAAGCTCAGGAAAGAATCGTATGACATATCTTATCTTGATGATCGGCCACGACTAAGGTGACCATATTACAGTTTATGTGAACCCTGAGATTGTTTATGAGTACAAAAAAATCTACAATTGGAAATACAAAAATGTAGCCACCAGTCATATGTGACATACGAGTATATCAAATAGTATATATTAGTAGGCACATAACCATAGAAGTATACACGAAACTCACAGTTCAACATTCGAGTTCCGATAAGAAATGCCAGGCTGCAGGACAAATTTCTAAGTGAAAATTATAGAACAAATTATTTTGCGAATTCTCCCATACTTATGTTAGACTAGACTGGATTGGAAATGAGTACGCTGCGGTTTCGGACGTTTTTGGAATTTGTTTGTTGACCTTTAAAGAGTGCCTTAAAAGGCACTTCCGAATATCCGAACCTTGAAATTGAATTCCGCTTGTATTTCGAAGACTTTTTAAAAGCTTTTTTGAACTGCTCTTTAGTTGATCATTCTAGTGTTTTTCTTTTTTTTATCTATTATTGTGTTTTTTTTCTCCGTATCGAAAGAGATTTGAAATATTGCATCTATCTGATTTAGTCCTTTATATTTAATTTTTCAATGATTTGTCTTTTGGTTGTGTATTATTTTCACAGTGCGCCTGTAATTTGATACCTGATTATTATTTTTGTTATTATTAATTTTAGATTGTTTTTTTAATTTTTTATATATTCTGTCCTTAATTTGTTGAGCACTCACTACCAGATTTTGTTTTAACTATTTTTATTATTAGGGAAATTACACGCGAATAGGCAACAACACTCATACACATTTACATGCATAAGCATTGTTAACATACGAACTTTGTCTTTACTTTTTTTTTAAATAAGGAAACAGTTAGGAATTGTACCCGAAACCACCGGGTAAAAGTCAAGCATCTTGCAAACTAAGTGAAGGAGACAACTAATGTATGTTGATAATTTAACTTTTATTTAATACTTTTTACCTATTTTTATATGTTATATCAAGTACCAGTTACCCTTTATAAATAAAAAATGTCAATGGATTTACCTCTTTGACTTTCAAAATAGATGATACAGCATGATGAACAGGGCGTTTCACATAAATTTTACAGGAATTCGATTTATCGCTTTATCAACCAATTGACATGGATGGCGTAACAGTAAACCTTGAATAATAGTGAACCAATTGAGACGATATAATTAGTGGCGACACCCGATAGCTCATAAATCCTACCAAGCGCCATTAATTCACAGATCTGTTCAGCGCTTTTATCGTATGCTGATCTCATTGTTTAAAAAAACAAAGAATAATGTACTGTTTTTCAACTTATATAATATATTAGGTGTATCGAAATTTTTTGTCACATTTTTGTAGTAAATTTCTAACTTCGAAAAATTGTTTTAAAAGTAATATTGGAATATAATTCACTTTTATAAAAATTGAAAATATCAAACAGAATCGAAATATGTTAAAATGATCGTCCGTAATAGTATTTCTCGATCATATTTGATGTATGAGAGTGAAGTGTGAACGTAGAGAAATACTGGAAATAAAATTATATTCCGTAACAGTATTTCAGGATCCTATTTGATGTTTGAGAGTGAAGTGTGAACGTAGAGAAATACTGAAAATAAAATGATAGTCTGTAACAGTATTTCAGGATCATATTTGATGTATGACAGTGAAATGTGAACGTAGAGAAATACTGGAAATAAAATTATAGTCCGTAACAGTATTTCAGGATCATATTTGATGTTTGAGAGTGAAGTGTGAACGTAGAGAAATACTGTTAATAAAATGATAGTCCGTAACAGTATTTCAGTATCATATTTGATGTACGAGTATGAGAGTGATGTGTGAACGTAGAGAAATACTGAAAATAAAATTATAGTCCGTAACAGTATTTCAGGATCAAATTTGACGTATAAGAGTGATGTGTGAACGTAGATAAATATTGAAAATAGTCGAATAAATGCTGTAGAAATGCATACACTTAGAAAAATAGATGTGAGTACAATACACGTATTACAAAATATGGAATTAAATGATATGCAAGGAATGTAAACCTAAGGCAGACATGTTGAGTAAGACGAATAAGAGCCTTCTGAGATGGTGTGAGCACGTGGAACGAATAAATTAGGAAAGATTTACAAAACAAATATACGATGAAATTTTGAATAGAGGCCGCGGTAGAGGAATACCAAGGAAAGTTTTGTTTGATTTAGTGAATGATATTTTAAAAGAAGAAATGTAAGAAGTAAGAGAAATTATATGAGATGTATGAACGAAGAAGTGACGAGATATGTATGTCGATATAGAAAACTTTGGATCTGTCATCTTTGACTACCCCAGCAGGAAAACGGCGTTATGGTATCTATGTACGAGTACATACTCGTATATATAGACATACTATATTTAAAAGGCTGGATTTTGCACAATTTGATGTTTCTGACTACGTAGATGCACTGAATTAAGTGTTAAAAAATAGCACATGGGTACCACAGGAGTTAAGTGAAAAAAATACTAGACCGAGTAAAAATATATTTATAATATTTTTCAACTGGATGAATTGAAATTGATATTTGACGAAAAACGAATACTCTGTGGTTCGTAACGTTTGAGGACTCGCGCCCCCCAAAATATACTAAAATATTTTCGCGGCCCCCTAGTTTTTACTAATATGACAATCATAAAGATGATTTAATATCGCGGTTTTATTTACTGATTATAATTTGAAAAAAAATTTAACAGAAATGCATTTACCTACGAGGCCCCTCAAAAAGTTCTTTTGAAGGGCCTCGTAGGCGACACCCGGCTAAGAATCGCTGCTCTTCGATATATTTGAAGGAAGAAAGTTCGTTATAAACTAGAAGAATCTGCACCAACCATTCTATGCTGTAGACTCGTCGTATATAATGACATCGAAAAAGATCTTATTTATATGGTAAACAGCTTCTCAAACATAGTGAATCAATTTTCGCTAAGAGCTACTGTACTACGCTTCAAAATTAGTTTTTTTTCAAGTTGATTGTGATTTACTTGATTTCTTTCTATTTGAGTATTACTCGTACTTATCTGTACACAATATTCCATTGTACTTATTTGTGGTATGTTTCTTGATCGGTTTTAGTCAATCACAGTATTATTTATTTTTCATTAGAATGTATTAATTTTGTTATCACAAAAATCATTTTAATATTGCGTTATATTTAATGAAATCGTGATCTTTATTTTTGCTTAACGTTTGTTTTCTCAAGTAATTTAAATTAAATTGGATCAATATTTGTCTGCCTCAAACTGTAAAGATATACGAGTAGGTGACGTGTGCAGCTTTCAAAGATAAGCCTTTTAGGAGGTATTATCTACATAAGATTTTACGTAAACACTACACACTATCTCTTCCTTAAGAAGAATGTATTAATATCACATATCAAAAGACCTACAAAGGTTTCTTTGTGGTTTGTTTTCTCGTGGTAAGTTTTCAGGTGTTTTTTTAATCATATATATTTTTTTACTTGTCATTTCGTATCCTTATATGCAACTTATGTTTTAAAAAATATTTTTAATCTCTCAATAAAAGCAAGTGAAAATCCTGAATCTCTAAACAGGGTGGGTTAATTATCATTTTATAATTATTACTATTAAAACAAAAGCCACCAAAGAAAAATACTTAACTTAATAGACTAAATAGACTTGCCAACTACAAAGATAAACGTTATCTACAAGACAAAACAAAACTGCATACTGAAAGTTCTGACTCATCCACCATATTCACTGGGCCATAACGGATTTTGATTTATTTCAATCATAGCAAAATTATTTAAATGGGAAAACATACAAGAAGGGTGATTGCATCTCAAAGTCTGTTAATGATTTCCTTACATTTAAAAACAAACATTTTTACGATAACGGTAGTCACAAGCAATGTTCCCTCTAATTTTCCAAAGGTTATGTGCGCAAAAGACATTGAATGTGCAACTTTAAAAGGAAATTAAAAAATTTGTGCGCCACATAACGGTATTTAGACCTACTAAACGAAACGGTTAATTTTTAATAATGACAATAATTAACAACACTATATAATGTCAATTAATTTATTCATTGAAAAAGTCAATTCTATTTAATGTAATACATATATAGAGAAACAAAATAAGCGTACCGATCGATACCAGTTCTCGGTGTCACAGCTTTTCTCTACGATCTTTCAAATTTACCCAGTCTGAATAAATCTTATCAATTGAAGATCTATTGATCCTCCATCTTGGAGGTGACTCTTAACACGGGCCATTGTAAAATTAATATAATATATTATATTATAAATATGTTGATTTGATATTTAATGGATAGATCACCGTGTAAAGGTTGTAGGTGTGTATTTTTTCTTGGAAGGCAATCCACTCGCAAATATGATTTATGCCAATCAATCAAATGGTATTTTATGGGCACTCCTAGATGGATTAAAATTTCAGCTGTTAGAGTTTGTAAATAAATCAATATCAATTTATTTATAGGAATACATAATCACACTTAAGTGTCCTTGATAAAGCACAGTAACGATTAAAAAACTAAATATAATGTATCAACATTTGAAAAATACTAATGATTTCGGTTAGATACATCTTTCAAGGTGTATTTAAAACAATTAAAAAACTAAATGTAATGTATCAATATTTGAAAAATACTAATGATTTCGGTTAGATACATCTTTCAAGGTGTATTTAAAACAATTAAAAAACTAAATGTAATGTATCAACATTTGAAAAATACTAATGATTTCGGTTAGATACATCTTTCAAGGTGTATTTAAAACAATTAAAAAACTAAATGTAATGTATCAAAATTTGAAAAATACTAATGATTTCGGTTAGATACATCTATCAAGGTGTATTTAAAACAATTAAAAAACTAAATGTAATGTATCAACATTTGAAAAATACTAATGATTTCGGTTAGATACATCTTTCAAGGTGTATTTAAAACAATTAAAAAACTAAATGTAAAGTATCAACATTTGAAAAATACTAATGATTTCGGTTAGATGCATCTTTCAAGGTGTATTTAAAACAATTAAAATACTAAATATAATGTACAGTGAAACCTCTCATAACGAGTAATTCGCATAACGAGCTAAACAGATTGTGAAAAAAATGCTCCCTTAAGGAGCGACATTTCGCATAACGAGTGACGCAGAAAGGGGAAGTCCCATCTTCACGTCACTCCCTTCACAAGTGATGGATAGCTTGTTCGGAGCTTCGGTCCGATGGTAGGGACACCTTACTCCTTCATCGGATAAGTTCTGACTGTTAAGATATTTATTGGAAATTTTTGGATCTTTTTGGGAATCGGGAAAGGATAGGTTTGTGGTAATTGTTTTGATTTTATGAATGATTATGAGAAATTATAAACGATTAAATACATATATAAATATGATGATATATACATAATATTAAATACAAATATACATAAATTTGTGTCGTCACACACTGTTTTATATTGAATGGGTGAAAAAAAAAATGAATTGTGAATAAATTATAAGAATGAATATAGTATAATATATGTAGATAAGTAAATGAGTGGGGAAATGTGTGTGACTTTTATAAATATATTAAGGTGTAGAAAATGTTTATTGAAGGTGAGAAATGCGGTTGCCTATGGGGGTAAACTGTCTGCCGGAGGAATTATCGATGATGGGGTGTTAAGAGTGACAATCGGGGGGTCATTTGGGGGGATGATTAGAGTTAAAGAGGGGGGGGGGGTCGGGGGGATGTTTTGCAATATTGATTTCGGACGAGTGTGTCTGTAACTGGTGTTCGCGTTGTAGTTATCTAAGGCTTTTATGACTGGGTTGGGATGACGGGATATAGAGCTGTAGAACCTTTCGGCCAGAGCGCGCATATGTTCGGGGATAGTATGTAGTTTGGTATCTGCGTGGAGTCTTGAATTACGGACTATGTAGGGTGCTTTTAAAATTATGCGGAGGGCTTTGTTTTGTGAGCTGGGACTTCCGCGCCAGTGCGTCAGTCTCTGGTTAGCACTCGTTCCGCTAGCACGTTAGTGTCACATGTGATCACACATTTTTCCAAACTTGTGTTCAGACATTATTTGTAATTTTTTTTGTGCAAAGTTTAATAACCCTTGCAAAAATGTCCCTGAAGAAAAAACCAGAAGAAGACAGCCATAAGAGAATAAAAGTAACTGTAGAAATGAAACGTAAAATCATTCAAAAGCGAGAACAAGGTGTGAGCATGGCTGATCTAGCGCGCACATACAATCGTTCTACATCAACGATTTGATCTATCCTCAAGAACAAGGACAAAATTTAGAAGATAGATGCTTCAAAGGGAGTGACAAGAATGTCTACGAAACGGTTACCTATTCTTGATGATGTTGAAAGGTTGCTTCTCATATGGATAAACGAAAAGTAATTGCCAGGCGATACTATTAACGAAAACATCATTTGTGAGAAGGCGAAAGTTATTTTCGCCGACCTCGTTAAGAAGACGCCAGGATCATCAACTGCCGAAAAAGAAGTACAATTTAAGGGAAGTCATGGATGGTTCGAGAAATTTAAGAGAAGAACCGGCATCCACAGCGTTGTGAGGCATGGTGAAGCCGCAAGCTCTGACACAAAGGCAGCAGAGAGCTTCATCAGCGACTATAAGAAGCTCGTAGATTCTGAGGGTTACCGGATTTTACTTCTAGTAAAAAAGAATTAATTATTTGTCATAAATTCATAAATAAAAAACTAGTTATTTCGATTTTTTTATTGTTTTTTGCAAATCGAAATCGCATTCCGGGTTGTTACGCTCCTTAACAATTTATAAGTACGTAATTTTATTTGAATAAACGTTCAAAATAAAAAAAAATTGAGTATTTTTTTCGGCATGGAACGCATTATCGTATTTTACATTGATTTATGTGGGAAAAATTGTTTCGCATAACGAGTGTTTCACATAACGAGTAAGATTCTGGAACGAATTATTCTCGTTATGAGAGGTTCCACTGTATCAACATTTGAAAAATACTAATGATTTCGGTTAGATACATCTTTAAGGTGCATTAAAAACAATTAAAAAACACTAAAAAATTAAATATATAGGTAATGTATGAACATTTAAAAAATACTGATGATTCCGGTTACATACTTCTTTCAAGGTGTTTAAAAATAATAAAAAAAAACTAAATATAATGTGTTAACATTTAAAAAATACTAACGATTCCGGTTACTTACATTTTTCAATATGATGCATGAAAATATCACTGTATAATATTACATCCAAAATAAAACATAATTATTGAAATTCAGTCAGAAATACAAGATTTTTATTGATTTTTTTTTATCTCTTTTTATGGCAACAAAAATATTATATTTTTAGGCATTTAAAAAATTCTTTATACAGAATGAAATATCTTGTCTCAAATGTAGAAACAAAAACGTTATTATTTTGTATTATTAAGATAATATTTGTTTATCAAATGAAAGTAAATCGTATTAATTACACGTATTAAAACGAAAATTAATAATAAAATATTACATTTGTAACATTAGATTAAAAATGCTGAAATTATAGATGCTGAAAAAAAATGCTTAAATTATATATGTTTTTGAAATAATGCGTTATAAACTGAAGAAAGAATAAAGACAAGATTTTTTGTATCATTTTGAATATAGAATTCTTATGAAATTAATGTGATATAAAATTAGAGAAATAAGATACCCAATCAAAAAAAAATATTTTGACGGAATTGAAATAACACGACAATATTTTTCAATAACAGTTTGTAATCATTATTTTTACCAATTAAAGAGGTCAATTAAACTGATTCAACATATAGAGGTAAGATATATGGTACACACAGAATAGCTTATATAATAAAGATATTAAGTTCTATAATAAACTTGAAACCACTCTTTAAGAATATCAACACCTTCAAGAAGGATTCCATACCATATGCAGTGTGTCACATAAAAATGAAATCGTTAAGAGAAGTGTGTAATATTAATTAAGGGATGACAATTGTTATTGTAGCTTTATCAAAAATTTAAAGAAAAAAATCCAGAAACATGAAAAATTAAAGTGCAGGAAAAATAGGTTCCACTATTAAAGATAAATGTATTATTTCCTAGTTAGCTATTTGAAAAATATCAACGAAGACCTGAGTCATCGAATACCATATATATTTGTTCTTCGTTAAGTAAATTTAATTAACATAAAATATGAAATTAAGAAATTTACTTTAACAAATTACAATAGATAGGATCGTAATTCAAACCCACAATCATCGTATAATGGTCCGTGAATTCGTAACGAGTTCGTTAAATTGAAATAAAAAAACTCAAGTATTGCTGACTTAAAAGTGAATAATTTTTTTCACTTTAATTGTAAAATCTCAAATATGCTAGGCCCATTTCCATAATGGTAATATCTTTCCACTAATCACCTTAACTTCAACGCTTGTTTGAAGTTGTAAAAAGATGATATAATTACAATAATTATACGGTAAAATTGTTTTTTTTTTATAAATTTAATAAGTAATTTAAAGTCACATAGACGACCTTCGTTGCCTCTTTGTTAAGACGCGTGCCCGTTTGTTTAGGGGTTGAAATTTTGATTATCATTTGTAGATTTAAAAAAAAAACATAATTATGTTTGGTTGGTTTAAACATCTCGTCGGTTGGAACCGATTTAACATGTCAATAAAACCTGGTTGTACTGCATAAAACGATAATGTTGTAAAATACAGGAAATATGACTAGTAAATATGGATGAAATATTTTGTGGTCTACTTATTTTGGCAAAAATATCGGCCGCATACAAAAAAATAATCATTTTATATTCATGAAAATATTTCAGTTTGAATATATCTAGAAGGACACGTCAAATATTGATTATATAATTTACCTTCTTCAAATTTTTCAAACTGAGTATATAATAAGATTATTTACTTAATGTAGTTTTTTTCAAATCAAATCCGATGAGTTGTGAACACATCATAACCATATATTTACACCTAAGAATCAAAACATGAAATAATTCCTCGGCGAGTGTATCCATTTTTGTGATAAGATCGTTGATATAACCTGTCCAAACACAAAATGGATGAATAAACAGTGAAAATCATTAAACAAATATGAGATTGTGCTCTTCTTTAAAATAGGTTGAATTAGCGTTATGAAGCTTTTTTCTTCCGTGAGCGAAAATAGGTCTTTAACACGCATTGCATTATATTTTCGTCGAATAAAATATATCCTGGCGTGCTTATTGCCGTGTATCAATATTTTTCAGCCAACCAACGTGATTTTAAAGGAGTTTGAATTTCAAATCAGAATGGCACCCTTTTTAAAAATGTGTGAATTCCAACGAGAATTGAACCCGCAAACCCCCAAATTTAAAACAAGCATTTTACCAACTAGGGCACGTAGTTTGTCTTTTTAAAAGATTGATAAATATATGAAAACATTTTGTACATTTATTATTCCGCAGAATAGTAGCTTCGTATTTAATTAATTAGTATTATTTTATATTTGATACAATTTAAGAGAATTCTATTAAATAATATACATTGTACATGAAAAGAGAATTGATAGACTTAAGTTAAAAAATGATGTATTGTTAATATGAATAATTTCTACTCGTGTTTCTCTCTGAGTGGACTCAGTTATGCCTACAAAGTGTATTAAGGAGCTTGATCCTCAATTTATCCACCGAGATGTGGAAGTTATTGATATCGGAAAATCCGTTCAACAAGGACATTCCGTGCGCGAGATGTGACGCTCTGTTCGTGAATACGGCACCAAAATCAATCTTAATCGTCAGATACGAGTACAATAAACAATTTGTCAACCAACAATGGGTTCGCAGTTTTCCTGTTGGTAGATTTGGACTATTTGGATATTCCTAAATGTAAGCATATTATTCCATTATATCATATATGTAATCTATTTATTGATTGATTTAAGTAGATAATCGAGTAATTTTTGTCACTAAAACGTTTTTTTTATTGCAACAGTCATATTATTATTACGTAATATTTAATGCATTGTTGACCTTTATTTTTGGTAAACATACGTTTTAGGGGTATGGATGGCGTGTGCAGCTTAGGGAAGTCCACGAAGACATCCCTTTTTGGGAAGTATTTTAAAAATGTATAGTTATATATGAATAGTATATACAAACATTATACTCCACCTAAAGCCAAATATATAACTATCACATCTCGGAAGATCTACAAAAGTTTCATTGTATTTTAGTTTGTCTTCCCTTGGTAAGTTTTCTACTGCTTGTTTACCAAATATGTTTAAGAATTCGTATTATCTATATTATTTAAAAAATATATTTCTAAACCACAAATATGATAATACCTGGCTTAAATAAAGATAAGTGATAACAAAATGCTACTTAACATGAAGGTGATGTAGGATGTCATATGCCCAGTGATATTCTATGGTTTGCAATGCTCAGTGAATACAATATCACAGAAGGGGAATTACCATGCAAAATATCTGGCTTAAATAAAGATAAGTGATAACATAATGCCACTTAACATGAAGGTGATGTAGGATGTCATATGCCCAGTGATATTCTATGGTTTGCAATGCTCAGTGAATACAATATCACAGAAGGGGAATTACCATGCAAAAGAGGAAACAAATATCAGAGTGGGTGTCTCAAAGTGGCACCCTTAAATGGTACACTGATGGAGTCTAGATTGCGGTGGTAAGCTAAAATGATAGTTAAAATACCTGAAGAGAACGTCGAACGATCACTGCTTGGACTAGAGGTTTACGGGAGAAGACGTAAAGGTCGTCTTTTAAAATTGTGAATTGATGGTGTAGATGAGGATATTTGAGAGCTGGGACTGGCGAAGGATCTTGTCCACGACATACATCGCTGGAGAAAATCCTACCTCGGATAGTGGTATGGAGCTGGAGGAAGGATTAAATACAATTGTCTGAACCAAATCATATGAATATTATACTGATTGATATTTGCGTGGCAAATAGAAAACCATTAACTGACACCATACGTAATTACAAAATGAATACCGTTTTGCTTTATTATTGAAAACTACAACCTTATTGAACAATAATTAAATTAAATTAATGATCTGTATAAATAAATTTGAATTGAAAGTAAATAAATTTAAATGGAACTTTTTTTAATGTTCAGAAATACTGATGTTATGCTTTCAGATACTCGACACAAAGTAGTGTCTAATGTTATACTTGGATAAGGTTCTTTACAAAGTAACCATATTCCGAGTAATGCTGAAATGAAATTAATTAATGAAAAGATAAATTAATTGAGCTTGTTAACTCCTAACTGTGTTATCTGGCCTCATTATCTTTTCTTGGATGGTTATGGATACATTTTGTTAATTCTTGATCAGTGTTTCTGTAACTAAAATATATCACTTGAATTATTTTTTATATCATTAAAAATAAACAAAACTTTAAACGAAGTTTCTTAATACAAAACAAATATCTACACACAGTTTAGAGAACAAACATTCCTCATATTACTGATATAATGAAATTATTAAAAAAAAATATCCAATACGTTGAGTGTAAGGATAGGAAGGTGGCGACTGCAACTATTAAATTGGGTACGTATCAGTATCTACGTTCATTTGTGTGGAAACATATTATTATAAAGGGGTACGTATCCGTATCTACGTTCATTTGTGTGGAAACATATTATTATAAAGATTACGCTTTTCGTTGTCTGGTTAATAAATGGATTTATTCCATCTATTCATTCTATACGAGGGTTGCTACTTAAGTTTTGAGATATGGCAACACCAGTGTAGATACGTCAAATCTGACATCAGCATCGTAAAATTTGACGTTTTTAGTGGTATACGTGCTCACAAAGTTTTGTCACACGAGTGCTATTTGTGTTGTTTACAGTGACTTGAAAAATTAATCTCGGCCAAAAATGAAATTAAATCGTGAACATTTTCGTGCGATGATTTATTATGATTTTCGACGTGGATTAGCTCAAAAACAGTGTACCGATCAACTCGCTTTGACTTTTGGTGTTGAAGCACCATCCCGGGCCACTGTGTTTCGCTGGTTTTCCGAATTCAATCGTGGTCGTAGGTCGCTCCAGGACGAATTTCGTGAAAGTCGTCCAAAATCGGTTGTTGTGCCAGAAAACATCGATACTGCGCGTGAACTTATGTTGCAAGATCGTCATGTGACTTATCGTAAGATTTAGGCATGTTCGGGCATTAGTACAACTTGCATACATTCCATATTGCATGAACATTTGGCCGTCAAAAAGATTTGTTCGCGTTGGACAATCGCTCGAAAAAAGACTCGTGTCGATTGGCCCAAAGAAATGTTGAAAAAATTCGATCGCGGTGCTTCATAAGACGTATATTTGATTGTGATAGGCAACGATTCATGGATCTATGCATATGAACCAGAAACTAAACAGCAGTCGACTGTATGGATCTTTCAAGACGAGCCAAATCCAAGAAAAGTTGTTCGCGCACGAAGCACTTCAAAGCAAATGGTAGCTTGTTTCTTCGGTATAAATGGTCATGTCGCAACAGTGCTTTAAATGGAACGTCGTACGGTCAATTCTGAATGGTACACCACCATTTGTCTGCCAGAAGTGTTCAGAGAAATGAGGAAAACCAACCGCCGAAGACGGATCATTCTCCACCACGACAATGCGAGCTCTCACACATCGGCTCAAACAAGTGACTTTTTGAGCCCTCAAAACATCGATTTGATGGGTCATCCGCCGTACAGCCCTGATTTAACACCCAATGAATTCTTTTTATTCCTGAACATCAAACATAAATTGCGAGGTCAGCGTTTTTCGACGCCTGAAGAAGCGGTTGATGCATTCAAAACGCATGTTTTAAAGTTACCTCATTCGGAGTGGAAAAAGTGCTTCGAAAATTGGTTCAAACTCATTGAAAAGTGTATTGATCTTCATGGAGAGTATTATGAAAAACAATAAAGCCATTTTCGATGATAAATATTTGTTTTTACTTGTCTGTCTCAAAACTTAAATAGCAACTCTCGTATTTTCAGCGTCGTGGTCTAGTAGTAAACGTACTTGCTTAACATTCCGGTGTCCTAAATTAGTTTTTCAGTGCAATTACATTCCGGACTAGCTTTCGTTTGTTTTTTGAGAACTACTTAATTTTTGTTTCCTTTTCGAACTGAATTCTCAACATGGTGGGACGGATATTTGTTGTGAAATAGCACTGGATAATTCCAAAAGTTGTCATTATTATTATGCAGGATGAATGACGTGTAGATAAGGTTTGTGTGGGTGGACTCTTGAGTGTGGTTTTTTTTTTTCTTGTTTCATATTTGTATATTTTTGTTTTTATTTTTATGGTTGTGTGCGGTATATTGTGGGATGAACGTTTTCGGTATTTCTGGAGTGATGTGTGAGGAGTTTGATGTCGCATGATGTTTCCAGTTGTAATTGAGTATCACTGTTTGTTAGGTTGATGAGAATGTGCAACGGGGTTTTGTTTTTGTCTAATCGAAAATCGGAAAAAAGTATCGATTAATTTTTTCAAGTGTTAATATCCTCAGTGAGATACAGGCGAAAACGTAGTTTACTGGGGATACGACAAATGAAAGGCAACAAACCCAGATCCATTAAAATTGTATTTCCAAATTAAATTACCTTACTGTTTTTTTCGCAAATTATGTATTGTATATTTCTTGTAATGTGTAAAATAAAAAAAAATAAAAAAATATAAATATTATTATATTCCCGTTCAAATTAGATATTTTCTAACGGCAACAAGAGCTTTTTTACCAGAGTTCTTAGATAACTAACAGAGGTGGCTGCCATGAGAAGATACTGCGCAAAATTCAGACGACTAAGAGAGTGACGTGTTGTCTGGAATAGATCTGGGACGATCGAGTAATTCTTAAAAAAAAAACAAATGCCTTTGAGATTTGAAGATGGATGCAGCTCTTACGCATTCTATGGACTATTAGAAGTATCAACCGATCGATTACTGAAGATGTCGAGGTCTATACTGTATGAAAGAAGAATCTTGCAATACTTTGGATATAGATCGTAACGGCCTTGAGCAGTCCGTTCCGGCGGGAAGTGTGAAAAGGAAAAGTAGCAAAGACCGACCACCAAAAAATGCAGTAGGCTGCTCATTTAAGGAGGCGTCAACATAGGGCAAGAGATCGCTAATACTGGAGAGGGATAGTTGATGACCGTAGCGATCACGATCTTCAAAATTGAGGGGATGATGAAAAGTGAGGAGAAAACAATTTTTTTTATCGTTACCATCAATAAATGTTGACTTCAATGATTTTTTTAAAGTTTTATTTGTTGAAAATAAAATGAAAATTAAAATCAGATAACAAATGGATTCCTTTCGGAAAAGTGCTTAAGGTAAATTGTGAGTACTTATTGACCTATAAATTTTATTGCTTGAACAACGGTTTGTGAAATAATAGAATCGTTGTCGGCTAATTTCACAATTTCTGCGTAAGCTTCGGTGGGTTCGTTTGCAGGAAAATGGGCCAGAAATCTTAAGTACTCGGCTAATAAAATGTTTATGGATGAATGAAATTTCACGTGAACTATAAATAAGCATGAAATAAAAATTTTGATTTCAATTATTTTGGTTTTTAATGAAAGCAAATAAAGCGAAGTAAAAATGTAAATATTATGTTGTTAGACTCATATCGTGATATGTATAATAAAAAGGGGCATATAAAATAAATTAATAAAGGCAAATATTTTACAAACATACATACCATCACACCATTTCCCTGCCAGGATAGGAAGAGATGACAAAACGCTAAACTTTGTTACCTTAATAAACATTTTTCACCTCTTCAATATCCATACAACTCCTTATACAACTCTTTATATTCCATATATTATTTACAGTTAAGGCATTAGCATTGTGGAGGTTTTGTGCTCCCCTTATAATTAGGTGAAAGCCTTAAAACTGGTAGGGTGGTACCGTTACAAAAAGTGCAATAAACAGTGTTTGATAAAACAAATTACAATGTCTTTATATTCCTATCACTTCTCACTCTTCTATAATAAAAAGAGGCTTATAAAATAAATTAATAAGGGCAAATATTTTACGAACATACATACCATCACATCATTTCCCTGCCAGAATAGGCATAGATGACAAAACGCTAGTCTTTCTTACCTTAACAAACATTTTTCACCTCTTCAATATCCATACAACTCCTTATACAACTCTTTATATTCCATATATTATTTATAGTTAAGGCATTAACATTGTGGAGGTTTTGTGCTCCCCTGATAATGAAGTGAAAGCCTTGAAACCGGTAGGGTTATACCATTACAAAAAGTGGGATAAACAGTGTTTGATAAAACAAATTACAATGTCCTTATATTCCTATCACTTCTCAGCCTTCCTCGGTCGTAGTGCCCTTTTTATAACATTTTTTTATTGAATAAAGCGTAATGAAAATTTAACTATACAGGTTCAATGTTTTTTTTCACTCAACAATATGTCTAGACCTTCAAATTTCATCGAAAATATTTAGTATTAAATTATTCTTGTTTTTGTTTCATGTCATAATGATGTTTTTATCGTTTTATTTTCATTGAGAAAGCTCAAATGTAAATCTTTCACATAACGTTTTTTTCTGGTTGGTAAAATTAAGAGATTAAAGTTCTTAAATGTAATTAAATATTGAGGTATTGGCGAAAGAAACACTTACATAAAATATATGAAAACTGTTTCCAGTATGTGTTTAAATTAAGACTTATTTTATTTAATTGAATAAACTTATTGCATTTGTTATAGAAAACATATGATCCATATTGCATTTTACTACACTGCATATAAGGTGAAATAAAATATATTTCCAATTGTAATGGAAATAAATAAATCGCTAAATATTTTAAGGCTTTTTAATTGTAATTCTACCAATTACGTTAATCTCCGAGATACTCGTTTTTACCTCCTTTCTCAAGTTACAGTGGTTTGTTTTGAGAACAACGCTGAAGTCCAATTCGTGTCATGTTTTATCGAAAATACTCGTATGATATACTATATGTAGTTTATATTGCCCCAAAGGAATTTTTGAAAGAGGGATATTTTTTTCGTTTTTATTATTGTTTTATTTTTGTTAGTAATTGATGCCCTATTAACCAAATTATAAAAAAGTGAAAAGCTTTTAGTAATACAATACAATAAATATTAGCACTTTCGTTGCATGCATACATTTTAACCTTGCAGGCTTATTGCCATGTATCAATTCCTTGCAATGAAGATGAAATATGTTAAAGAGGCCTTAAAGGAAAACTAGACTGCAATCCTAAAAAGATGAAAGATGTTGAATAGGACTTAAAAGAAGATGAAAGATGTTAAAGAGGCCTTAACACTTCCCTTACGGTGATAAAAATAATACGCGTGTTACGGTGTTGGGTAGTGAGTACGCAATAAAAAATTAGCGATTTTAAATCGGAAAAATAAGAACATTCATAGATAATCCCCTTAATTAATTATAATTGAAGTTAAAAATTATAATAATTGAGATTTATTTGCTGAAAACATTAAAAAACCATCTGAAAACATTAAAAAACGCTCACAGAACGGGCGTACGTCTAACCTATTTGCAAGCTTAGAAGCCACTAATGGCGCGGAACGTCAGCGCATACCCCGGCGCTTACGTTTAATGCTTGCGACGTTGAGACAATTCAGGTTCGCGCAATTCTGTCTAGTATGCAAGAGTGAGATGCGAATATAGTGTCGCGCTTCCCGCATACTATTCACCTATCGTCAAGACGAGACGAGGCACTCGCAGCGTTTAAATGCGAATTTGTTTTCGATCTTTACAAAACACCTCGATGTAGTCGATAAATTCTGATTATTAATAATATTATTTTTTAAATCAATGCGTAAATATATTATGGAGGAATACCTAAAATCTTAACCTTGTATTTATAATATTTATAGAGATATTGATGGTTATTAGAAGCAACGTGTAGAAGATACCCAACACAGGGAAGGAAAGGTTAAAAAAATACTAGACTGCAATCCTAAAGGAAAATGAAAGATGTTAAAGAGGCTTTAAAGGAAGACTAGACTGCAATCCTAAAGGAAGATGAAAGATGTTAAAGAGGCCTTAAAGGAAGACTAGACTGCAATCCTAAAGGAAGATGTTAAAGAGGCCTTAAAGGAAGACTAGACTGCAATCCTAAAGGAAGATGAAAGATGTTAAAGAGGCCTTAAAGGAAGACTAGACTGCAATCCTAAAGGAAGATGAAAGATGTTAAAGAGGCCTTAAAGGAAGACTAGACTGCAATCCTAAAGGAAGATGAAAGATGTTAAAGAGGCCTTAAAGGAAGACTAGACTGCAATCCTAAAGGAAGATGAAAGATGTTAAAGAGGCTTTAAAGGAAGACTAGACTGCAATCCTAAAAACAATAGGATTCTGGTGGGAATGGAAATCGCAACCCTCGGGCTAGGAGACATCTGCCCTACCAACTTATCTACGGAGGTCGTCTTTATAATATCAGAGTATGCATGATGCGGATGATCTGCAGATATTTACTCATTTTGATCCAAATTAATTTCACACGCCATTAAACGATCTAAATACAGACCTTCAATGGATCCCCTAATGGAGCATAGCTTACTCATTAATCCTACGAAGTCTCAAGCGATTCTCATTGGCAGTCCCCAGTTTCTCAGTTAATTCAACACTGACTTACTCTCTCTAATATTACTCAATGGCTCTATCATACCATTAAATACAGACATTCAATGGATCCCCTAATGGAGCATGGCTTACTCATTAATCCTACGAAGTCTCAAGCGATTCTCATTGGCAGTCCCCAGTTTCTCAGTTAATTCAACACTGACTTACTCTCTCTAATATTACTCAATGGCTCTATCATACCATTAAATACAGACATTCAATGGATCCCCTAATGGAGCATGGCTTACTCATTAATCCTACGAAGTCTCAAGCGATTCTCATTGGCAGTCCCCAGTTTCTCAGTTTATTCAACACTGACTTACTCTCTCTAATATTACTCAATGGCTCTATCATACCATTAAATAAAACTGTTTAAAACCAAGAAGTGCTATTGGATAACACACTGATGTCGAGATTAAATAAATGAGGTAAGTCAAAGGATATTCTTCACCCTTCATTTCCTTAAAGTGTTGCAAAGATTCCCGCCTACTAAAACCAAAGTTTTTTTCGTGCAATCTCTGCTCTTTCCTATTTTGGACTTGCAGACGTCTGTATTTGGATATTACGGAGGAACAGCTAGACAAATTACAGCCTCTTTAAAAATTTTTGTCTAAGATTTATTTTTAACCAGTAAAAATACGAACATATAACATTATACCAGAAGGCGCTAAACTGGTTGAATGTTAAAAATATACGCCAAATTCACATACTAACATAATTGTAAAATATTCTTAACTGTTCTGCCACCCCCTTTAATCTCGCCGAAAATTTTCAGTGTCTTTCTGATCATGGACTTGCGCTACGCTCAGGCAGATATTGTTTGTTACCCTTCCCAGTTCCCCGCTTTTCTCTTTTTATGTCATCCTTAACTGTCCATGCAGTGAGATTCTGCAACCAGTTACAAATCAATGTTAGATTCGCTCCGTTCTTGGCATGCTTTAATAAGCGACTGAAAAACTCTGAATTTCTAGTCAGTAGTATAACTTGTTTCGTTTCAAATATTTTTTATCACCACCATTCCTTCATTTTCCTTTGATTTATAATATCTGACTTTACTTTAATATGTACGAGTATATATGTCCATAACTATGAATAATCATTTGAATATTATTTTCGATCATGTAAATTGCTTTATTTACTTTTGTCTGGTTAGTTGGAAGATATTGCTATCTGGCAATAATTCCGCCAGATTATATGCAATGAAGTGTTAAATAAATAAATAAATGATTAGGTGGATGGACATGATTCCTCGCTTGGACCGTGAAGTTCTATAAAAGTCAACAAAATCACAGCAATCCCTTAGTCGCTGCCCTGTGGGCTTACGAGAGTAAATCCGACCTACCCTTCCGTTATAAGCACAAGCTCCCGAAGCATTATCTGTTGCCTGACTAGTCCACTTACAGTATTAGCTGGGACGACCAAGGTCTGAGTGAATGTGATGGAATACAAGTAGCCTGAACGAGTGGACTAATTCTTGCTAAATAATTTGTTGTAAGAATTGTTATCTAGTTATAAGTAGTATGTAGGTGTTAATTATTTCTAAGACATCATATAATAAGATTGTAAAAAAATAAAAATAAAATGACATATAGGAACATAAGATTAAGTAAGTTCATAAATTATAACATATAATTAAGATTAGTTAAGTAATAAATTTGTATATACTCGTAGTTATAGCTTTGACAAATATTTGTACAATATAATACTTTGTTTAATAAAAAAAAAGAATGGACGTGATATAATCAACATATGTGTGCTAGGATAGACTGAAGCGGAGATTTGTTCCTTTGCCTTCCCTGATTGAGACCTGACGTGATAGTTATGTATTTTATGTTTTTTTAAGGTATATTATATTCCTATAAACATATTGAAATAGCAGTTTTTTCTGATGAAAAAATATCACGTTTGTCAATACCATTTCATTTTAAAAATTCAATGAAATACCTAGTAAATTTAAATCCCAAATAGTTTTTTTTACTTTCATGTACACACTCGATTTCCAAAATTAGATACGCCTCGCGTCTAACAGAATTTTAGTTCATGCTGGCGTTGGTCGAGATATATTTTTTTTGTCAAAAGGTAAAAAAAACTCGTTTAACACATTCAATGCGATCAAATTATTAAGGTGATTCACGTGTAGCTGAAAATGAAAAGAAAAATGTAAAATTACATGCGATTTAATTTGGTGTAGTCTAGTAGTACCCCCTCTATTTGAAACGAAACATTTAACACGAACTTTGCATACAAAAACGCGTCAGGCGCGTTGTTAGCATTGCACGTGTTGATTATGACATATCAAAACAACGTTTACCGTTTTTTGCTTCCAATATTCACCGTTGTTTTGGAGTCCCTTAGTACCATGCTAGGGTCTTTATCATTTTATATGAGTCATAAAATAAAAAATATATTTTTGAATATTTTTGTCATCATTTTTCAGGTTGATGTTACAATGGAGTATAGACGTAAAACCTTAAACGGAAGCTATTAAAAACTGTAAGTGATTTCTTTATTTATTAATGTTATAACTGTTAAGTTTATTTAATGCGGGCGATCAACAACACTGTACTAAATACATTCAGAGCATTGTGGCACAGAGTATTGTGAATATTAAATGTACCCACATATCAACAATAACATATATTTAATTTAGCTCAAAATATTTTGAAAAACAATATATCTACTTTAAACAAAATGATAACGGTTGGTGAAAACGAGGACTCAACATTTAAAAAATATTTAACTTGACTGCATAGTAGAATTTAAGTCTTAAACTAAGGATATGCAAGCGAAACTTGGACGCCAACGAAAAGTTATTAAAATCAGATTAATGTGGTAGAAATGAGAGATTTGCGTAAAATGTTGGGATAAACTATATATGACAGAATAGAAAAATAAAGAAATTTTAATTAATGAAGATGTACTTCTAAACATGAAAAAAGAGGCATTTCAATGGTTTGGTCACGTGGAAAAAATTAATGATGAAATATTTACCAAAATAATGTATACAACTAAGAAATTAGGTTTACGGACTTAACCCTTCCCTTACGGTGTTAAAATTGAAACGCGTGCTCCGGTGTTGGGTAGTGAGTACGCGATAAAAAATTAGCGATTTTAAATCGGAAAAATAAGAACATTCATAGATAATCCCCTCAATTAATTATAATTGAAGTTATAAATTATAATAATTGAGATTTATTTGCTGAAAACATTAAAAAACCATCTGGCAACGCTCACGGAACGGGCGTACGTCTAACCTATTTGCAAGCCTAGAAGCTACTGTGGCGCGGAACGTCAGTCGCATACCCCGGCGCTTACGCTTATGCTTGCGACGTTGAGACGATTCAGCTCCTCGCAATTCAGTGGAGTATGCAAAAGTTAAATGCGAATATAATGTCGCGCTTCCCGCATACTATTCACCTATCGTCAAGACACAAGGTCGAGGCACTCACAGCGTTTAAATGCGAATTTGTTTCCGATATCTTCACAAAATACCCACGATGTAGTCGATAAATTCTGATTATTATTAATATTATTTTTTAAATCAATGCGTAAATATATTATGGAGGAATACCTAAAATCTTAACCTTTTATTTATTATATTTATAGAGATATTGATGGTTATTAGAAGCAACGTGTAGAAGATACCCAACACAGGGAAGGAAAGGTTAAGGAAGCTCTTAAAAACATGACATAGCTAAAAAAAATGAATGATAAAAGTGTGTAAACTCTATATTATTGAAGAGTATGCATGACAAGGTGTATATAGAGAGGGTAGAAGCGAAATATATGTGATATGAAAACATGAAAGAAAACCCTCTGTCTACTTCAATAGGGTGTCATGACGTGGTTGTTATGACGATTATATAAATGAGTATGTTTGCATTTTAATTTTATGAATCAATTTGAATAATTCATTGCTGTGTTTAAAAATTATATTTAATAGAGTGAAATGATATTCAAAAGCTGTCATAAATCAGAATATTTAAATTATTTTCTAATTCCACAAATTTCTAGTGATTTGTGGAAAAATAAAGCAATTTATAATCAAATATTCTAGTATGGTGTTCTACAAAGAAATGTCACACATATTTTGCTTCTGCAGTTGTCTGTGCCGGGATAACATGAAGAAAAAATCTTTATCTACCACAATAGGGACGACATGATGGTGAGAATAGTTATATAAATGAGAGAGAATGTTTGTATTTTAATGTCACTAATCAATTTGGACTATTTATTGCTGTGTTTAAAAAACTTATCTTCTTCTCCCTGACTCCATCCCAACTCACTGTCTGCGAAGACTGTTGGGGTCAGCTCTCCTCGTTCTCAGGTTGTATGCTTTTCTGTCCCGGACTACGTCCAGCAGGCTGTGCCTCTGCATCAGGTTATCTTTTTGCACCACCCATGAATTCTTTGGTCTTCCTCTGGTTGTTATTCGAGGAAGATCCATGGTGATTGCCTGGTTCACAATGTGATCGGGTGCTCTGCGTCCAACGTGCGCATACTATAGCATCTCAATCGCCTCTCCTCCATCTTACTGTTGATGTCTGTAACACCCAGGCTTCCACGAATGCGTGAGCTTTTTATTTGGTTTCTTAGGGACACACCAGCTGACCATCTTAGCATGTGCAATTCAGCCGTTTCTAGTTGCCTGGAGTAAGAGTTATACATCGTCCAGCATTCGGAGCCATAGATGAGTGCGGGTCTGACAATCGTTTAGTATACTTTTCCTTTTAACTTTGCTGGCATTTTCGGATCACATAGAACTCCCGTCATTGATATTAACGTCATCCATCCCACACTAATTATATGTGTTACATCTGCTGCACATCCTCCATCGGCATGGATGAGTGACCCAAGATACTTGAAGGAGTCTTATGTTTAAAAAACTTATGAAAGAGTTTAATGATATTCAGAAGCTGACATAAATCATAAATTTAAGTATTTTAGTATGGTGTTATGCAAAGAAAAAGCCGAAAACTTTGATAAAAATATCATAAATCTGTTGAAACCGGCGACATAATAACGATGTTTTCAATCAACATTTCAATAACTTAACGCGAGGCAAGTGAAATGTGAATAATTCAAAACGAGAAACATTGATCGTAATTTGTTTGATTCAAAATGGTCAATTTTAAATTTAAAACCGACAATTGTAAATCATTTATATTGTATTACAGGCAACGTTTTACTGTCACAATACTGTAACACATTCCTACGTATTCAGTGAAGTTCAAAATTGGTGGTACCGGATTCAACTATAATTTTATATATTTTTCATCTTAAAACTTTTTAGTTTCATTTATTAATTGCTGGTCCATAAAAAGCAACTCATGCTAGAAGGGAATGTAAAAAAATAAAAAAACGTTATAATTGCTTTAATTACATTTTTATTTATGAAAGTGGTATGTTCAATTCAATCAAGTCGTATTGTTGATTATAGCGTTTTGAAAAAATGTGTACATATTTTTAAGAAAGAAAAAAGGCATCCAACAATAAATATTCTTTCGAATCGCTAAACAATCTGAATATATGAGAGCGAAGAGTATTAGTTCGATATCCGATGGAATCATAGTATAAATAGGCCAAAACTCGAACGATGGTTGTTGTCGAAGAAAGAATACGAGAATTAAATTTTGAATACAAGAGAGCGAGAGAGGAATACTTGGATTCTCTCCGAAAGTAATTCGAAATTTGAATCTCGGTGGGTCCGTGATAACTGAACGAATTTTGAATACCTAGCTATCAATTTTTGAACCGGTGTAAAAGGGGACGATGTATAAGTGATGCATTTAAACAAATTCTATATTTATGAATATATATTTTCATAAATGTAGAATTTGTTTTACTTCCGTGAATATATCACGGGTTGCAACTAGTTTGAACATAATTGGCCCAGCCTGTTTATTTTTAACAGATTTTTGAATTATTTTTTTGTTGGTTTAAAAAATGCTTTTCAACAAAAAATATTACCAGGGTGTATAAAAACATTAAAATTGTAAGAATCTGACGATATATGTGACTAAGTTGATAAGACGCTTGTCTTGTAACTCGATTTCCGTTTTACCCCTTCTTCCACTTAAAGCCTCTTTTATATATTCATTTGTGCTTGGTGAAAAAAGGTTGTCAAATAGTAAAACATCCTCTACGTTTAATGGCATAGAAATAACGTGTAATACAACATAATAATACGAGTTTTAAGTATGACATCCTGTGACACACTAATAAAGCAAAAACTTCAAATAATTATTGTTGAAAAAAAAATTGCTCGAATTCAAAAAGGACGGTCAAATATTGACATCTATGTATAAAGCTTTTGTGTATATAATTTGTTAGATATTGAGTTGTGAGAGTAAACATAACTTTTTTATTATAATATGCCAGTTGTTGGTTCTTTTACATGTTTTCTAATTATATTATTAACTAGCTGTACCCGGCCACGCATTGCTGCAGCTCAGTTGGTTAAATGGAAAAGAGAAAGCATACGTTTCTAATATGTTTCATTTCACAATGCTTGTGGGTATACAATATTTTTGACATCTTTCAGCCACTGTCAGCCTGTCGCGTTCATTCTCTTGAGAACGAAGCAGATTTGAAGCTGCAGAACGCGATCGCCATGCTCGCAACCGTACATCCTCAAGTCTGGCTGTACGTCGCTCTGCTGCTTCCTCGACACGTATTTGAGCCATTCTTTGTCTGTTTCGCTCGTTCGCTGATGTCCGTTCTTCCTCAGTTTGATTTGCAATTATTCGTCGCACTGCTTCCGCTCCCCGAGTACGACGACCTAAGTTTGATCTTTTGCGAGGCATTATTTTGATAAACTTAAACAGATCGATTGCACTGAAAAAGAAGAAAGAAAGTTATACCAAAAACATATAAAATTGCGAAACATTAAAAAAGGAACTGAATAATATTGTTAAGTTCGTAGACGTCTTTGTTCTTGGCGGCAAGAATAGCTCGTTCACTCAGCCAATCGTGATTCTTATAATTGATTTGAATATTGGGAAATACTTTTTCAACCAATTCTTCTTTTGACGTCACTAAATTGCAGAAGTTATGAGACAGTGAAATTCATCCTGAGATCATATCAACCGGCACCTTTCCGTTCCCAATTTCCAGTAATTGATGTGAGAATATCTTAGCTGATCGATCATTTTGCACCTGGACACACATATTTGTAGTTAATTTCAACATCTTTACGTGTCGCCACAAAGTAGAGTATTTCAGGCAAGCATTTATTTCGTCCGTCGGTTTCGATCAAGGAATTACAGGTAATTTTTGCCTAAAATCGCCTGCAAGTAATATTAATACGTTCCCAAATGGTCTGATGTTTGCACGGAAATCTCGCAATGATCGATCAACAGCCTCCAGCAATTTTTTGTGTGCCATTGTGCATTCAAGCACAAATCTTCAATCATTATCAACGCTTCGTTGTAGATTTATGCTGAGAAATTCATGTTCATGTTTGAATTTTCCTCGCGTATTCGACGTAAAATATCTTCAGCTATGTGCGATTTATATTTTTCCCATAACTCTGTTGGACATGAAGGAGAGTAGGTGGTCAATATGATTGCAAACAATGCACGAATTTGATTTGGATGTGACGTGTTGCACGCGTCATGAATGCATACATCCCAGTGTCGGTCGTTCTCCAATAAATTCCGAGCTTGATATGCATTGCGGAAAGTGGCATGTGTAACGCCGTTAACAATTCTCAATTTCTGGAAAGATGTTGGACCGGGCACATTTACCAACAGGATGTGGAGAAAGAAGCATTCATCTTGATTGGGATGCACGGTGTACAGTCTACCTATCGTAGTTTCTTTGAATATGCCAGGTTGGCCGTTAATTCGCTCTCCTCGTTTGCGTCGTTCAAATGATTTTCTACTCGCATTCCACGTGTAATACGTACGCACTTCCGAATACAGCAGTGTTTTCGCAAACGCGTCATTTTGACATAACGTAAAGAAAGCAGTTAACGTTGTAGCCGGTGGATTTAGAGCTATTTGTTGCACATTTGCAGCTTTGAAATAAACACGTTGTCCATTTCCTAGATGTACTGCTAAGTGAAATGTATTTGATCGATTTAACGGAGTTACAGTATTCCACGTTTATGTGTGCTTTGTATGTTTTTAATAGCAAAGGCGAATATGGAACAAACCAACGGCTGTCTACTTCGATGTCACCGTTTCGCATTTGTATGGTTGCTAATTTATCGCCATCTTTTGTTGATCTTCTTCTGTATAAAGGATATCCATCGTTTCCTGTAACTGTGTTGGATACTTATGCTCGAGGATATCGCTTAGAGCATTTTCCGTCTATCGTGCATGTTGAATTTGGATTCAGTGTACCGCGAGGTTCATGTATCATATTTTTTGTCCCAACTTCATGCAAATCCTTATCGAGGTCGGCATCGAGTATTTCAGCGCATATAACATTGTCAATTTCGTTAGAAGTGATTTTGTTATAGAGCCAAATTAGTATATGTGCGTGTGGCAATCCTCACTTTTGCCATTCCACTGAGTACATCCAGCAGCGCACAGACCCAAACACTTCATGTTTTATCATGAAACCCATCAGCGATTTCAGCTTCTGTCTGAAAACACGTGCTGTGATGTCATGCCTATCCACCGGCGATTGCCCAGGAAGTAAGAGCTGTTGTAGTATATCGTCACAAGCTGGATTGCATGTGAATGTAGTGGATAGATCTGAACGCCCGTAGTGACGAACATACGCAATTGCATTTTGAGCGTACTCATGCATATGACGTGGACTGCCTGTATATGAACATGGCAAAATCGTTATTCTTCCAACGTTAGTTGTATTACCGTCATTTACAACTGCATCTTGCAAATTAACGTATTCTTCAGAGCGATGCTTGATCTGATTAAAATGGATTAATATCAAACGTTCTGTTTCGATTTTTGCATACATATCTACGATGTATTGGTGAAACAATTGACGGCATTTCAAAATGTGATTGTCCTCATTCTCTCGAATCATTAATTGGTATGAATAATAGTTCATTGCGCTTTGAACGAACTAAAAAATGAACACACGAACTAAAAAACAAAGAAAAAAATATATATTAACGAAATATTTCACTTCAAACGCAGATCAATCGACACAGGTCAATTTTAACACATTTCACGATATAATTTGAATTCAAATGAAAATCAATCGACACAGCTCAATTTCACCGCTAATTGCACTAAAAAATAAGAAAAACGGTTAAAAAAAAATGAATCGAAAGACAAAAGAAAAAAATAAAATCAAGAAATGAGTGCTATTGTAAACGACACAGACACAGATTCACACAAAATGGCGCTAATATAAAATATTTAGTATAGCGTGTGTTACTTTTACGTCCAACATATGGCGCTGTTTTTTAACATGCGCGTATTTGAATGCAACGAAATCAAAATGAAAATAAATTGAAATCTATATTGCGTGTGTTGCCGTTACGTTGAACAGAGGGCGCTCCCATTATATAGTCTGTTTTATATACTTTTTATATATAAAAAGTATATACAAACATGCGCGTATTCAAATGCAACCTTTTGTCAAAATTTCAAAGCAATCGGTGAAGAACTTTCGGAGCTTTAAGATTTTTAACATACGAACATTTACTTTTTTATTTATATAGATTATCAACAAAATCTTTGGAAAAATATTGAGTTTCTTATTAATAAAATACTTGTAAAAATAAAACACAATACTGTGCAATAGTACGTAATCATTTGAAACTGTTATTTTCAGATTTAAAACAGCTCAAGGGATAGATTAAATTATTAATCACACTAACAGGCATAGGAAAATTGATTAGAGTATTGGTTGAAAGGAAACCAGTAGATTAGAGTTGACAAAACAACTGTAAAATATTGAAAACTAATCGTAATCTATACAGAGCTGTATCAACAACTTTAAATAATTGAGTAGCCCATTGATGAATTTCTGATTTATTTAACACTTTTGTGAATTTAACGCGAATGAGAAGATAAATCATACAGGATGTTAAATTCTTAATTTTGAAACAAATCAATATAATAACAAGAAAATGTTCATATATGAGTAAATATAAGTTTTTTAGACATTAGCAGAACTTTACTGCTCTTAGTAAATAAAAACGAACGTATGGATAGGTTTATAAAAAGGGAGACTATACTAGACATATTGAATGGTTTAAGAATCTGAAACTAGCTATATGAATTATCGTTGGCGTGTTTCAAAAAGCGAATTATCATAAATAACATTTCACCTTTTTTCAGGGACAAAAAAGGTGTTATCGATTTCTCCACGCCGTTGATGACCTTGATATATTTTTTTTATTGTTTGTATTTTTTATTTTAATTTTGCATAGATTTTTTCCTCACATCAATAATTTAAACCTCCCACTTTTTCAGATTTTTTTGTAAAACAGTTGTATGGTTGGTTGGATAACATAAATGAATAAGTAAATGGAATCAACTTAAAGTAAAAAAAGTTCAACGCAAATGAAAACCTAAAATGATAATTTTTTTGTATGCGTTTATATAAATATCAATAAACGCCACTTCCATCCTCTCTATATGATGAGTTTTTGTACTGAGATGTTTTGATTGACGGCTTTAAAAAATATTTATAAAAGATGATTTCATTAAACGGATGTGCGTTGGTGTCATATTTTTCGTATCCTTTAAAATATATTTATATACAAAAAACATGGATTTACCATAAATATGTTTGACCTTTGGTGACAAAGAGAACATTTATAAAAATCCTCTCAACTGAAAAAGCTTATTTTTAACCTGTAATTTAATTTATATGTTCCAAATAACCTTCGTGAACAGTGAATTCCGATTAATTTTCATTTAATGGTGTTGGTTTTGAATTCCTTTGGCAATTTCTATGGTAAAGTTGTACCAGGTAAATTCTATGTACAAAACAAAGTTTTTTCCGTTCAACAAAATATGCGGTAGTTAAAAAGAATATACATTTGCGAATTAAAAGTTTCAATAGCACTAAAGTCATCCCCAAAAACTACCTATAAATAGTTACATCAAAAGTTGTAGTCAAAAGAATGAGGAAGAAATATAATCCAGCTATTGTATAAGAAAGATAAATAAAATTAATCAAATCGTTCATAATAGTTTCAATAATGAATAAAGGTTATATTGGCTATTTGCTAAGACACCTGTCTTCTTAATTGGAGGTTGCAAGTTCGATTCCCATTGGCACCCACAGTTTTTACAAAGGGTTCCACGCATGTTTTTTGTAAGGCTTGTTTGAGAAAGAGATTGCCTCGGCAATACCATTACCTGGTCATATTGTATACAAATATATTATTATACAATAAAAAAACTATGACTTCAATATCTTATTAATTTTTTTTAATTCTAAATTTTTTCACCCACTGGCCGTGAAATTTAAAAAAAACTGTAGTGAATATGGCAATATTTCGATGGGTGTCGTTAACGAGTATGATTGTTAGCCATCCTAAATGGAAGACGCCTGTTCGTTTATCGGTTTATAATGTGCATGCTGTTTTACTTCAGCAATCACACATTATTAACATATTGTAACTAAAGTTTCGTTGGCACATTATAACTGCTTCCTAAAAGACAATGTTTTGGTTACTTCCGACAGCATATTCACCCAGGTGACTCTTAACTAATCACCTTAGCCGCTAATCATTCACTTCTGGATACAGGCCTCCAGCATGGGTGTAATTCTTGAGTCTCATACAGCCTTCTGAATCCCAATGAAAAATTTTCATTTAACCCGCTTAGTATTTTGGTGATCATCCAATTTGTATTCTTGAAGTCTGTAATACAATACAATATATGTAACCTACCATTAATTTGTATAGATTCTTTAACCCTTCCTGTCCGGTGATGTGTAACTAGTACACATTGCTTCTAAAAACTTTAGTATGTCTATAAATATAATAAATACTGGGTCCAGATTTAAGGTATTCCTCCGTAATACATTTACGCATTGAATGAAAAAATAATATTAATAATAATTAGCACTTATCGGCCACATCAGAGATATTTTGTGAAAATCGGGAATAAATTCACCAATACAATCAAACGTGTGCCAGTGTGTGACGTAGTATATTCATTCTAAAAACCGCCATGGGTGAGAAAGCGACGCTATTCACGTCTCACTCTCACTATACTTCGGTATATGGGAACGCAAAAAATATTATAGAATCTCAGTTCGGTTGCTTCTTTCTTTTTAGTAGCCAACCGGCTTTCGTTCGAGGTGGTCGCTCCGTCCGTTTTGTGAACGTCGTTCAATGTTTTTTTTTCATGTTTTCAGCAATTAAATTTCAATTATTGTCACTTTTGACTTCAAATTTAATAACTATAGATTTGCTATGAATATTCTTATTTTTTCGATTTTAAATCGCTCATTTTTACATGTGTATTGAATACACATCACCGGAACGGGCGGATTTTTTTTAGCACAGGAAGGGAAGGATTAACAATTACACTAAATAAGTTGAACATTCAAACAAACATAACATCACGCCATTTCCCTGTCAGGTTAGGCAGATAGGACGGAACGAAAAATTTTCTTATCTTAATAAACAACTTTCGCATCTTCCATATCCTTACAACTCCTTTTACGGCTCCTAAGATTTCTTTAACTTCTCACCTTTCCTTCTTTCAAAATGGCATTCACTTTATCCAAACATACTTTCCTTGGTCTTCCCCTACCACGCTTTCCACTTACATTTGTAACTATACATATATTGGTTTTCTTAGTGTTTTTTTTCATTAATTCGTTATTTATACTCGAGCTGTCAAGAATGTTCTCCTTTTCATCTTACTCAACACATAACCCTTATGTTCACATTAATCCTAAATCACAACAATCCGTATTATGTTATACATTATCATTATGTTATACGTATTTTTACAGCATTTATTCAGCTCCTTTTAGACGTTTTTTAACGTCCATTTTTCATTATCATACATGAAAGATGGTACTGTAATATATAGGTTGTGTGTTACAAAATTGATTTGAGAAACGTGTTTCTCGTTTTTATATTTTATTATTTGCTAGCTGTACCCGGCTACGCGTTGCTGTGGCTCAGTCGGGTTAAATGGAAAAGAAAGAAAAGAGAAAGCACACTTTTCTAATATGTTTAATTTCACAATGCTTGTGGGTACACAATATTTTTGACGTCTTTCAGCCACTCTTAGCCTGTCGCGTTCATTCTGTTGAGAACAAAGCAGATCTGAATCTGCAGAACGTGATCGCCGTGCTCGCAACCGTGCATCCTCAAGTCTGGCTGCACGTTTCGATTTTTATACATATCTACGATTTTTTGGTGAAACAATTGACGGCATTTCAAAATGTGATTGTTTTCATTCTCTCGAATCATTAATCGGTATGAATAATAGTTCATTGTGCTTTGAACGAACTGAAAAACGAATACACGAACTAAAAAACAAAGAAAAAACAAAAATAAATTAACGAAATATTTCACTTCAAACGCAGATCAATCGACACAAGTCAATTTTAACGCATTTCGCGATATAATTTGAATTCAAATGAAAATCAATCTACACAGCTCAATTTCACGGCTAATTGCACTGAAAAATAAAAAAAAACAGTTAAAAAAAACGAAATGAAAAACAAAAGAAATAAATAAAACCAAGAAATGAACGCTAACGACACAGCACGTATTCACACAAAATGGCGCTAAAATAAAATATTTAGTATAGCGTGTGTTGCTTTTACGTCCAACAGATGACGCTGTTTTTCAACACGCGCGTATTTGATTATTTAATATTTATTATTTAAAATTGAATATTTATTATTTAATTATTTAATATTTATAATTCCATATTTAATATTCGAAATCAAAATGAAAATAAATCGAAATCTATATTGCGCGTGTTGCCGTTATGTTCAACAAAGGGCGCTCCCATTATATAGTCTGTTTTATATACTTTTTTATATCCAACAGTATATAAAAAAAGTATATATATAAACATGCGTGTATTCAAATGCAACCTTTTGTCAAAATTTCAAAGCAATCGGTGAAGAACTTTCGGAGATTTAAGATTTTTAACACACGAACATTTTTCATTTTTATTTATATAGATATATTGATTTATTTTACATACAAGAAATATACATAATTTGTGAAGAAATAACAGGTAATTTTATTTGGACACAATTTTAATGGATCTGGGTTTTTTGCCTTTCATTTGTCGTGTCCCCTGTAAATTAGGCTTCTGCCTGTATCTCACTGAAGACATAGCATGAAAAAATAAATCGATGCTTCTTTCCGATTTTTGATTTTATAAAACCTCGTTGCACATTCTAATCAACCTGACAAACAGTGACACTCAATAACATATGTATACATCACGCGAAATCAAACTCCTTACACTTCATTACTCCAGACAGACCAAAAACATTCATCTCATAATATACCGCACATAATCATAAAAATATATAAAAATATAAACACAGAACAACAAAAAAACACCTCACTCAAGAGCTCAGACAAATCTTTCCACAAGTCTATAATATATAAATATCGTTACCTATGTAAATATATTTAAAAAACACGAAAATACTAAAGCTTACTAAAACACAATTGATTTCTGAGAACAAACTCCATTAAATATGGTTGGTGACCCAAATGAAATATTAAATATTGAAATTATCGTTATAAATATCAAAAATGAGCGATTCATTAAAGCGAGTAACTTCTTAAGAGATATTCGGCAAGTCAAGAGGTCAACAATACTTAGTATTCGTGTCTCTGGAGTAGGTAGATTACTTTAGCCGGGAGCAGCCAGAAAAGTTAATTTTTACGAGTGCTCATCACGCTAAGTGAATCGATTAACCGGCAACTTGCTTCTTACTGACAGATTTATCGGCTCTACGTGCTTTTACTGCCAGTCTTAATTGGAGAGAGCATTTATTGGTCCACACAGTACTGCTATATTCACGTTTCGTCCATTTCTTAGTGAAACATTTTCCATCGATTCATTTTCGTGAACCAGTTTCCTATAAGTTTCTTCAAAATGTTTTTTTTTCTGTTTATTATTTCTTCTTCTTCTTCCTCTTCCTATAGATCATGATCTGTTTGTTCCGCTTGTTCCCCTTCTTGTGACGTGGATTGCCAGCTGTCACGCCATCTCTTCGGAGGTCTTCCCGGTAATCTTCTTCCGGCTGGGTTCCCTTGAAGGGCGACACGTGGAAGTCTGTCATCTTGCATTCTGTTTACATGTTCGTTCCAGTATCGCCTTCGTTGTCTTCCCCACTTGACGATGTCTTCCATACTACACTTTCTCCTTATTTCGGTGTTTCTGATTCTATCTCTTAGTGTGTTTCCGGTTATACATCTCAGTGTTTTCATTTCCGAGGTTCTCAGGAGAGATTTTGTTCTAGATGTGTCTGTTCTGGTCTCTATCCCGTTGGTGGCTATCGGTCTCACAAATGTCTTGTAAATTCTGACTTTACTTTCTATTCTCATGTGTTTATTATTTCACACCCGGTGTTCTTAGGCATCCCGATATTGCAGCCGCCTTATTGACCTCTCTCAAGGTTTCATCATACAGATTTCTATTGCTACTGATGCTCACTCCAAGATACCTAAACTCCATCACTTGCTCTAATATTTTGTTATTCACTGCTAGTTTGCATCTCACCGGGACCTTAGATATTGTAAGGCTCTTTGTTTTGTCCGTAGACATGTTATATTTTAGTGAGGTTTGATACAGTCTATATGACATCCATCCATGGAGGTCATCTTGGGATTCTGCGGTGAGTACTGTTTATTAATTAATCTTATTGATTATCATTGCAAATAGTTATTTAGTATTAGTACTAGTCAAAAACATAAAGTGATTCTGTGAAGCAATGTACAGGTGAACAATAAAATATTAGAACATGCTGAGGAATTTTATAGCTTACATGAATTTATGTTGACATTTTGAAAAGTATAGTCGTGAACGCCAACAAAACAAGAAAAACTAGTTTGTCTTAGGTCCCATTAAACGTGCAATCGTGTTAAGAACCACTGGAGTAGGCACCTAACTCATAGTTTACCATCACATACGTTGGTTATACTAACGCAAGTGTAGTAGTATTGTTACTATAAGAACTCTTTAACTACCATCGGGAATTGAGCCCAAAAATCCCAGGTGGTAGACAAGTGATTTACTGAACGACTAGAAGCTTTCACCAGAAAAAACAAGTGTACAACGTAAATATGAGAGGAAGGCGTGGTAGAGAATGACCAAGTGTGATGTTAAAATGATGTAGTGTTGGTATGCCATGTCCGTTTTTCAAGACTTGGAACAAAAACCGACAGAATATTCAGAGCAAACTTTGTGAAAGTGTAATGGCCTTGTGACTGGAAATCCTCAAATGTAGTTTCACAGCTTCTAAGAGGATTCCTTTGGCGCAAACTAAATTTCCAATTTGGCTTAGTTCCAAAGTGTACACGTTTTTTTAACCTTTCTTGTGGGAAAGGAGAAATTTTCAACATGTTTTTTTATTTTATGAAACTTTGACCGAATTTATCATTAGCTACAGTTTCTTCAATGTCGGTATCAAACTGAGCTTTTTCGAGATTCTAAATGGATTTTTTTTTCTTGTGAAATATGATTTACATGGGTACATAAAATAAAAGTTTACTTAGTGAATTATACAACCCGCATTTTATTCTGCTATATAAATATTACTTTCAATTTATTAATTGACAATGTGGTAAATATATTTTCAGATAAAATAGACTTTTTTCCTGAAATGTGTTTTTGTAAAATAAAAAGTTTTTACATTGGTGTTTTTGTTAGTCTTTTTTTCATTCATTCGATCTACATGCCCAACCCACCTCAGAGTTCTCTTATTTATCTTACTCAAGACATGATCTTTAAATTCAATTTTATCTCTAATAACTTCATTCCGTAATGTATCATACATTGTCATGCCGTGTATTCTTCTTAGTTCACTAATTTTTACAGTTTATTTATTCAGCTTTTTGTAGTGTTTTTTCACGTCCACGTATAACTCCCATGCATCAAAGTTGGTACTAGAATACTGTAGTCAACATTCAACTAAATCATCTGAGGAAGAGTATGGGAACAACTGTCTTATATTGGAAACCCATAGAACTTTTTTTTAATGATCTATATTTGGTTTACTACTCAAGTGTTGGTTGAACCCTGATTTAGGTCCTTTATGCTCTCACAACGTTTTGTAAATAAAAAAGATTCAGAAATTAGACACGATAAAGGGGTTTTCTCTTCATTTAATTTTCACCTCTCCCTTGTTCAGTGTTTCAAGGTAATTTTTGCGTATTGCTGTAAATAAGGAACATAAAAAAACACAATAAAAATGTTGTTTGTGTTTATTCTTCTTCTTAAAATGAGATTTTTGTTAAATATTTAAATATTCATCTAGGTTTTAGCTGCTTCAAGAATATTTGAACAGCTAGATTATTTAAAACAAAAAAAATCTATCAAAAAAAAGAAAATATTAAATATAGCAAAACACTAAAGAAAGTTGAATTTTAATATTTGAACTAGAGAAAGAGTGGTAACAAAGATTATATATTTAACAAAAGGTTGTACTTATATAAAAAAACAAAAAAAAATCGTGACGGATCTTTACGAAAAAATATCGTTGTCGTTGATGTGCCTCGTCGTAGAGTATCCCCTCGATATTCCAAAGCCAATTTAGTTTGAAAGCAAAGCTATGCCTGTGAATTTTTTGAAGTGAATGACCATACCAGTGAACTCAATAGTCACATCGCTGTATTAGATCCGATGGCACTCCTAAGTGAGATGGCCGAAAACCTTTTTGAAAAAATATATATGACCAAAGTAATTGATATCCTCATACCACCAAATACTAGGCGGTAAAATGACTGCCATTTAAGGGTAAAAGAACGGCACGGGATTCGAATCGATGAATTTTGGCACGGAAATTCAGTGCATAATCGCGTGGCCATGCACCTCACGTATACATACACACGAGTATATGATAATGATATTTTTTTACGATTACTTTTTTTCGTATAAAAATGCAAGTATTACTGTGAATGTGAAAATCGAAGAATTCCGATCGAACTTTAATGCTGGAGTGCGCCAGGGATACATTGTTTTTTCCCCTTTTGTTCAAGGCAAATAGTGTTGAACTACTGAAATAGCGGCATATATAAAAGTGAGCAACGATTTTCTTACGTAACACTAAACCATGAGAATATAAAAAGTGGGTTGTTGACTCAGAACGACAATCGATCGAAATTAACAGTGGTGGTAGCCATATATATCATAGCTCTTTGATATCTATTAATAACGAATGTAGCAGAAAGAACAAAGCGAAGCGCCAGCACACAGTCAACTATGTATTAGCTTAACAACATACGGAGAGCCAGTAGTAAAATTTTATGTTAAGTGCCAAAACAAGATCATCGAGAGAAAATAATCGCAAAAAGATGGCGCGTTGGAGAAGCTGCGTTGGTGACGTGTACTGTAATATGGACAGCATGCGCAACAAATTTATCGATTCTGGAAGAACTGCAATTGAACAGTGTTTGTCTTTAGTAATACAACAACAAATCCTCGGGTTCTTCGACCATATTTCCAGGTGGGAAGATACAATAGACATACTAATGAAAATATATACGAGTAGATACCGTTCGCGAAGCTAAAACAATTAAAAGGCATTTTTTCAAATAATTAAAGTGTTTATAATATAATATATATAAAAAAAAGTAGAAAACCTAGTAAAACAAAAATAAATTTTTCCTAGCTACAAGAGTCTAAAATTAATAAATGAATATTTTTTTATTTAAAAATGATCTCGGCCAATAAAACAAAATTGTGAATACTTTTTCTCCTGACATTATTCAAAAAATTAAACAGCTGGCCGTGTGTTAAGAAAGGCAATAAAAAGTTCCCTTCAATCTTTTCCACAATAAAAGCAGAAGTTAAGGCTTTAATTTGAAGGAAAAATGTGCTTCTTTTATTCTCAGGCACCTAAAATACATTTTCATACTCGGCGATAATTAAATTTTTATGATAGAGAAATCTCTCTAATACTTTTTCTTTTGAACATTTTTTCGAGTTTTAAGTGTAAAAATATATTATTGTCATAAAAAATATATAATTGCTTGACACAAATAACGATCAAACAGGTATTCTATTGTTAAATCTGGGTCATTTTTGATGTTGTGTTTTTTTTTTCATTTATAATATGTTATAAAGAAATATTATGTAACTTTACATTCCAATCGTATTAACAAAACATGATCTGCATACGTATATCCTATCATTCAAGAAGATGTAAAACGATGATGCCGGGTCTTCTTTTCAGCAGACCTTCTTCCCAATCACAAACGTGGCACAGTAGACAACCCATCACGTGCGACATTGATTGAATGTCGCCGCACTTGCATAGTTTTGGATGTTTTGCTCCTATCATCCATCTGAGGAGGTTCTGTTTTGATCTACCCACGTCAGTGTGTAGGTGATTAAAATGATTGAAAGAGCCTCATATATCCTATGATGGGTGAAACCCCTCTGGCAGACATTTCGACGACTGTATTATTATTTTCAAGATTTCAGTCTATTATTAAACTACTAAATAGGGTATTTTTGAGGTATTATGTTGTATAAGGTCATTTGGAGTATTGTACCGAGTGGTTTGGCTTACCGACTGTATCAGACGTATGCGTCACCCAAAAACATATAATTTATTTGTTTGTATATAAAATGTACTTGCTGTGTACATACTGTAATGAAAAGTTCTCTATGCGTAGCCTTCGCAATAGTTACTATGAAAAGCCATGACGGTATACACGGGCGAATAAAGGAGCTTACGATGAGCGATTGGCTGCACATACGGAACGAAAAATGATAAAAAATATATTCTCATTTTCTGGAACGTTCACTGTGTTTTTACTTACGACCAACTTCTACCTGCAAAAGAGGAATCTCTTCACCCTGCTACTTTTCACCAGAAAAACAAGAAGTAAACCGAAATCTCCAAGTATTAAGCGGCAGCCATTCATCTATTTTACAGTATTTGCACTGGTGCTGTACACCGGCATTTTAAAAACATTGTAGTTTTCATCAGTAAATAGAGTAATTAAATACATACTCAAGAGCGTAGTCGGTTTAAATCTATAAAAAGTAGCTTATTAATATAACAAAATTGAATCAGATAGAAGAGTGTATTTTAATACTATTAAAATATACTCTTCAATAGTAATAAAAAAAATAAAACAAAATCTGTGAAAAATGATTAACAAGTCTACTATTCAATATACCACTAGCACCGGCATTAGTGCCTCTAAAGCTCCTTTAGAAAACCACAAAGCTCCTTTAGAAACCCACAAGGCATTATAAAATATTCCGTGTAAGGAAGCTTTATATAAATAAATCAAGCGTATACAACCCTCTGCTCAATATAAAGAGAATAAATAATAAGACAAAGATATGCTTGAATTAGTATACCTTATTTCATCAGTCATATAATAATTTCTACCTGACCTCTACATTTTTGTGGTTGTATCTTCCAGTCGGATTACTGACTTCGCTTCGCGGTGTCTGCTTCCAAATTATTGTGTGGGTTGCGCAAAAGTTCAACAGTTTTAGTTGGTGGTATTTTGTCAAATTCTTTGTATAGAAAAGTATGCCTCGAAAAGTATACAGTGGACAGTTCTAAAAAAATGTGTGCCCACTGCATTCTTTATGTTCTTATAATCTACATTCATATTTTTGTGAGTTAATTTATTTTCAATTTCAGTTATAGTTGGGAGTGAACCATTCTCTAATAAATAAATGAATATATATTACCAAAACTTGGTGGTATAATAAGATATGATTAATTTCACGCCATAATACATCCTCGGGGTAAACAGCTAACATAAGAAAGAGTAAATAAATTCATTACACATGTTGGTAACACTACCACATGTGATGATACAACAACGCTCACACACGTGCTCGGCGTATGCTCTTGTAAAAAGAAAAGAAAATATTTCCGATTTAATATTTTATCCACGTAGATTTTTTAAAATATAATATTATTAGCAACTTATTTCTTATGTTTGATCAAATGCAGTTTTGTTTCATTCATAAGAAAATTTGATAGTACGGGGCATGTAATATTTTAAATAATAATAGTAGTATTTCTTTAATAATTAAAAACATATTGGGTAGATATTTAAAATAACATTTTCCTTCATACGTTTATTTTTGACATATAAATAAATAAAATAATATATAGATATAGGTTTATTGAGAGCAATTTAATATGTACATACATTCCGAAATCGCACATATATGATACACACATCTCAAGATAAAAAGCAGAAAATATATTTAAGGAAGAAGCTATCAAAAGGTTTGGGCTCATCTTATAATATCCCCAGATAAATTCCATCAATATAGGGTGAGCCCGGCCGCGAGGATATCAGATGTTTTTCAGCCCGCACTCTTCTAAAAAGTAAACCAAATAATACCACATCAGATTAACTGTAAGTGAAAAAAGAGAAACGCTAATCTAGAGTCCAAATTTTATTTAAATAAAGTAACAAATTAGAAACGATGTTCATACATACAAACTAAAATACGAAAAATGAAAATGCGTAAGCAGTAATATAAAAATGAATGAGAAGAGAACGCACACATAATCCCTGATTCACCGCCAGCGAAAAAAGAAAAAGTAAATAAGAGTCCAAATCACAACAAAAAAATCACTAGCTTTTTAAAATGTTACATTTCAGAGCATTTCTGAAAGGGCAACTATTCACCCACTCTTTCAAGGGCAGGGGCATTTTACTTCAACATTTGCTGGCTGAGTATGAGAAGGATCCCTCGAATAATGTTAGATGACTGGGGATGATTAAAAGAGTTTATCTGCTTCTTGTTTCATAATCGTGAAAATTTTAAGCCCAATTCAGTTTTTTGAAGAGATAAAGTGACATTTTTGCCTTGATAATTTTATTCGTGAGTGAATAAATAAAAATATAGAAAATATATACACTTAAATGAAGAAACCAGCTATGTTTCATGTCAATAATTTTAAAAGCTCTCATAAAAGCGATATTATGATTCATAGTCTTTTTAGGTATATTTTTTTCATTTTTTTTTTTCGAAAATGTCTGACCTTACGGGCCACTTGTTCATACAAAAAATATTGCAGTTAAAAGGTTCACAATCAAATTAACAAAACTGGTCAATATTTTTTATCTAAACGGACATTGTTTTAGCGAAAATATTTTTTTTTTCTTAATTTTTCATAATATTCTTCCTTTTAGTTTCTAATTAAATTACCTTTCGATACAATTTATAAATTGTGAAAACGTAAAGAGCAATCAACTCGAATATTTCACTTGGTTTTATCTGTCTTTAAAGCTTCCATAAAATAAACATCCTCTGCTATCGGAAAATCTGTTTTTAAGATTAAGAAGAATGATGTTTACATCTTTAAAACTGAAAACCACATTGTTTATACAGTTCAAATTGCAAATATAACTATTGTTTAATATTTCTCTTTATTTGTGTTTAAATATATAAGCTAAGCAAATAAATCGATCTTATTTTTTAAACAAAGTAGGTTTATGAATTCGTATCAATGTTTAAACATTCTCTTTCATCTTTGTACCATATTATCTTGTACAAAATTTGATGCATAAATATAAGAAACAAAAAAAGAATTTAACTAATTTTTATGTTGTAAATCATTCATATTCAATAGAAATGAGACAGAAAGGAGTCGAATGAATGAAAATGTTTCACAAAAAATGGAATGAAGTGATTAGGGATGAATGTGCATTTAAGGTTTATTTATAATTTAAGATGACGAAAAACACTCCGAGATGGTTTGGGCATGTAAAACAAATGAATGAAGAAATATTAAAAATAATATACACTGCAACTGTAAATGAAAGGCGTCATAGAGTAAGACCAAGGAAAATCTTGTTGGATGAGATGAATGATATTTTGAAAGAAAGAAATCTAAAAGTCCTCGACAAATTTAAATAAACAGTCCGAAGTGCATACGCCGGCCATTCAAGTCCAAAGATCGCCCCCCGGCCAGTCATCTCGTAGCGAGCGGACCGCACTACATACTAGAGAGAGAACGCACCACGCTGTCTCGCCGGTTCCGTAAATAGATTGTTACCTACATACTACAATTGACCATTTCTGCATTCACAGAAGCGAGATAGAAGCATATCGCGAGCGCACTCCCGCGCCCATTCTGAAATGTTATAAATACCTACGTACTATCAAAATAAACAATTCACTCTCTCTTTCCGCATTGCGATCTAACGTGTTTTATTTATTTATCAACAATCATAATCATCATATACCTTTAAGGGACATTTCCCTAAAGCGTCATAGAGTAAGACCAAGGAAAGTCTTGTTGGATGAGGTGAATGATATTTTGAAAGAAATAAATCTAAAAGTCAGAGTAATAGTTGGAATTGTATGAGGTGTTGTTTCAAGGTGTACGGAACACCTGTTCCGTAAATCTTGAAACAATGTATGACACAATTTGAAAGTGTGACGCTCTCTCCTCTCTATCCTTTTTGGCGCTTTGTTACACGCCATCTACCCAACAAGGATATGGCGTGTATTTTGTGTATGTATAAATCATCCGTCATTTATTCATTCTGTAAAGCAAGACGTGAAAAATCAATGTTGTGACCTCCGTGGACTAGTTGATAAATCATCTGTTTTCCAACTCAGTGGTTACGAAGTGAATTCCCATTGGTACAATTTTTTTTAAATGTTTAAATATTTAAATATTAAAATTTTTTTTAAATATTAAAATTTTTTTTAAAGTCTGGTTTTTACGAAAAGTTTATTTCAACACCTTTTCTGGTTTATTAAAATAGATTTTCAGGTTTTGAAAAAACCCGCCAGTTCGTTCTACAGTGAATGTGTAATACAATACAACTCAATACAATACAATACAATCTCAATGATTCTTACTTTATCTGAAGATCTTTCTCCTTCAAATTGCCATAATTCTTATTTTCTTAATCCCTTATTCAGTCGACGGTCGTAGTCTAATAATAATTAGCATTCATGCTAAACAAGTGGGCTCGATTCCCGGTGGATTAGTTTCCGAGTTTGTTTTAATTTAGACATAAATGACATCTGAATATATGTTTTAATTTATAAAAATTGCTGTACATTACTAGCTAGTGCTAGAGTGCACTGTCAAAAATATTTATATCATATGTAAGACACCTTACTAACAATGAAGGCTTTGATCAACAGCACCCCTTCTCCATTGTCCAACTGAAAGAGGGATGCTTATGATAATTTGCTAGTGGGATTCTCTGCCACTAGAACCCTTTACCCATCCTGGGTTGTAGTGCTGATAGTTATGAATAAACAATATGGGTGTAATAGTTCGAAGGTTTTTTTTATAGTTTATATCAGAATATTTCGATTTATGTTCTACTGGACTATAAAACCTTATTTTTCAATGTTTAAATAGTTTTTGAAAAGACGAGTTGAACATTTCACCAACTATCTTTTAATTTATCTTAATCAGAAAATTACTTTTCCAAAACTAAGAGAGTTTATGGAAAGGGTTGGGGTTTGGTGGTTAAGAACTTTGCTTTTATGTGGCCGACCTGAAAAACTAATTGTTTTTCCGTCGTTCTGGCGACTTAATGTGTTGGAAAGTAACCACTACCCTTTACAAAGGGTTGAAAACGTTAAAATCTTTATTTAAAAAAAAATATCAAACGTCGTATTTTGTTAACAATGTATTAAAAGCTTGATTATTCCAAAGGATTAATTTTTTCCACCAAATCTAACATAATTTTATATTTTTCAAACAATGTAAAAAATGTGACACTTCTCTTCTTTACGAAAATAATCATTCCTGTTGTTTTGTTATTAAATTTCGCATTGAATTTATAATAAATGAGAACAAGATACTGTTGAATTTTTTTTTTCTCCGTACTGATTCTCAAGTTTTCTTTTCAATATTGAATTTCAATTCACGCTTCATTTATATTCGCTGATTAAATTTTGAGGAAAACAATTTATAATAATTGGTTACATGTGTATGGAGAGGTCTTCAAGATTTTTGACGTTTCTATATTCCATTCAAATTAATATAAGGAATTAATAGAATTCCGACCTTTTGTGATCTACTTTAATAGTTTAAAAAAAAACGTGAGTTGTAAGCGAGGAAGGGAAATGAGAAGAGACTGTGTGGTTAAAAAAAATCTGGCACTCTGTTATCTCTGCCTACTTTAACAGGCAAGCGGTTTGATGGCGTATAATTATATGTATTTTTGTGACTTATAGAAACTTTGTTAAAGTGAGAATAGAATGGTCACGATGAAAACAGTAATTATGAGAATTCAAGAGGCGTTTCAGTCGAAAAGTTGCAATAAAATCGTTTTAAATTGATTTAGCTGGTCATTCATTTATGATTATTTCCTTTATTTTTTGTAAAAATATGCTTACATATTTTGCACATCAAATACAATTTTTTTACTTCATATTCAACCTTTTGCAAATCAAATTCAACCTTTCATTAACAACAACGTTTTGTAAATAAATTTCCCCCTTTCGTCAGCAAATTTTTTTTTTATAATACAAAGATGTACATACAAGTTTTTTTAATCTTAGTTGTTCATTCGTGTAGTATCCTTCAACACATCCGAATTGATGATTCAAACATATTGAAGAGCGTGTCTGGGAAACAACATAGTTTTTGGTACCATTAATCGAGCCTTCGGATTCAACATCACTGGATGAGGCACAAAACTCGCGGTTTTTAATTATATGTATTAGCAATACTATTGCAAATACATTTCATGCACGTGGCAACAGTTGTATGCATCTAGCGCATTTGAATGTTATAAGCTTACGAATTCTTTTACCAAACTGATACCCTTTTTGGGTACTATTGGAATCAAACCTGAAACTCCCAGGTGGCTATCAAGCGTCTAACCATCTATGTTATGAATGTCTTCAAAGTCATACCAATAAAGAATATGTTGGTTATAATAACCAGAGTTTTGTAACGTCAAAGATAAATCAGGAAAACAATGAAATTCAACTCAACAATGTACCTACCACTTAAGAATGCAGCATCCCATTAACTAGCTAACGTATTTTTATTTCTTAGATAAGAGTAAGATGAAAAAAAGTTAAGATATCATCACCCCGTGTCCCTTGCGGGGTAGGCAATGAGAACAAATCTCGAACTTTATACTCAATCAAACAACCAAGGAGGCAAACTCCTCGTTTATACATCTATTTTTTTATTCATACTTCTCACTTTACTTTCTTTTAATATCTGGTTCATTCGGTCCAGACATTTCGACAAGAGATTTCGTGAACACAAATCCGCTTTAACAAATCCTCTAATTTATTCTGAAATGGCTAATCATTGTCACCGTGAAAACTATACTTTTTCTGTCAAATTCCTACATATCAGTAGTAACGGAAATAAATTGGACAGATTAGAGGCCCTAGACATTTCTAAGTCAGTACATCGATTCGAACATCTGGTGAACAATTATATCCCAAAAATCTCTCCGCTCTTGGCAGAAATCATCCCATGCCTCCCTTACCCCTCAGCCCCCAACCGTTGAAGCGTGTATATCGGTACAAGTTCGAACAGAATTTAGTCTTGTTTGTGCTCCCCTGAAGATGAGGTGAAAGCCTTGAAATCAGTAGGGTTATACCGTTACAAAAAAAGTGGAATAAACAGTGTTTAATAAAAATAAATTATTGTACAATGTCTTTAAACCTCCACAACGTTAATGCCTTAACTATAAACAACATAATAATAGAAAGTATTTAAGTATACCGCATCGTTCTGCAAGAAATTTAATCAATATTATGTACTTAAATTAAATTAACATCATTTTAAATTTTGACATCTACGAGTATAGCAAATAAAAAATAACTTATATTAATAAAAATTATAACAAATTAAAAATGTTTAATGCCTGACCCATTTATAAATCTTCCCCGGATATTCCCCAATGACCCTAAAAAGTGGACATGTCCGGGTAAATCCGGACACACAGCAATCTAACATGGTATTTAGATGAAGCGAATATACTTTTTCGTACCTTTCTATCGTAAACTCATCCACATTTAAGCGTTCCTTCTAATATAATCATTTATCATTTCCTATTCGACCTACATCTTTATCGTAAGATGTGGAAGTTTTTTACCTTAACTCTAGTAATTTTATCCTTATTCTAAATATATTGAGTTGACTTTATTGATTCTTCTCGCGAACTATTTGAGGACTTTCGTGGACCAGTTGATAAGACTCTTATTTTACAGCCTCTTTAAAATCTCCCAGGTTCACTGGAAGAGATAACCATATGGAAAATAGCCCTCTAGTTTGTACAGCATTTAACAAAAAAATAATACTCATCTCAAAAACATCCATTTTTTATCAACAAGCTGCCGTTTACGTTAGTAATAGCGACTATTTTTATAAAAAAATACACCTTGGCTTCTCAGACATACGCGAGTCCAAAACTTATTCGCCACCTTTATGGAAGAGATTGCCATATAGCAATAATCACATATCAATAAACTCCTCAGGTTGTACTGCGAACAACAAAAGTTTAATAATGTATGATTCTATACCACGAGTCTTGACCATTAAATTAAAAGGAATTTATTTAATTTTTATCATAGACTAACTTTGTAGAACTCCATGTTAGAATATTTAACAATAAATCACTTTGTTATTCCAATAATTACAATAATTCCCGCTGGACGTGTTTCTACATTCTATCCCGATGCTTTTTTCAGGCAGAATGCTCCCAGTTTATTATGAGTGCAGTGCTAGGTTCAGACTGGTGCTGTTCTATGAATCACCAACATTGGTATGTGGTCTATTGACGGAAATATTTCAGAATGATCCCGGTTTATTATGAGTGCAGTGCTAGGTTCAGAATGGTGCTGTTCTATGAATCACCCACATTGGTGTGTGGTCTATTGACGGAAATATTTCAGAATTATCCCGGTTTATTATGAGTACAGTGCTAGGTTCAGAATGGTGCTGTTCTATGAATCCCCTACATTGGTGTGTGGTCTATTGACGGAAATATTTCAGAATGATCCCGGTTTATTATGAGTGCAGTGCTAGGTTCAGAATGGTGCTGTTCTATGAATCACCCCCATTGGTGTGTGGTCTATTGACGGAAATATTTCAGAACGATCCCGGTTTATTATGAGTGCAGTGCTAGGTTCAGACTGGTGCTATTGTATGAATCACCCACATTGGTATGTGGTCTATTGATGGAAATATTTCAATTTTAATGGACTTATATCATTATTTTACATAAATATTTTTTTATGTGTTCGACAATATTATTTTCGCATGATCATAAAAATAATCTTTCAGATAATAAATGTGATGAAAAAATGTGGGTTGTTCATGGAAACATGACATCAGTACGACCTAAGTACTGTTTTTGTAACATACCGGGATCATTCAGGCTGAAGACAGTCTCATGCAGGAGGTTGAAACAGGTTTAGTAGGGATTAATTATATTATTTGTGGGATAGGAAAGTAATTTATATTTAATATTGTAAATGTATTTTATTTGAGACGAATTTATCCAGCATTTATTCTACTCTAAAAGACAAAAAGTAGGTACCATACGTTTTGAAACAATATAATGTAAAAAAATACATTAGGCCGTTTTTTTTCATTCTGCGTGATTAACCTTTTCTTCCATGTGATGTGTAATTAGTACACATTGCTTCTAAAAACTTTAATATCTCTATAAATATAATAAATACTGGGTTCAGATTTTAGGTATTCTTCCGTAATACATTTACGCATTGAATGAAAAAAATATATAACAATTAGCACTTATTGGCCACATCAGAGATATTTTGTGAAAATCGGGAATAAATTCACTAATACAACAAACGTGTGCCAGTGTGTGACGTAGATATATTCATTCTAAAAAAACCGCTATGGGTGAGGCAGCGATGCTATTCACGTCTCACTCTCACTCTACTTCGGTATATGGGAACGCAAGAATAGAATCTCAGTTCGCAATTGTGTTTCTTCCTTTGAGGTATAACAGTCCGAGACCGAGTCCCGTATCAGCTCTCAGTAGCTCTAGGGCATCCATTTGAGGTAGTCTCTTCGCCCGTTTTGTAAACGTCGGCCGATGTTTTTTTCATGATTTTAGCAATAAAATTTCAATTATTATCACGTTTAACTTCAAATTTATTATAATTAAATTAAGCGATTGGCTATGAATATTCTAATTTTTCCGATTTTAAATCGCTCATTTTTACATGTGTATTGAGAATACACAGCGCCGGAACGCGCGGATTTTTTTAACACAAGAAGGGAAAAGTTAAGGTAAGTTCTTCATCTAAATAATATTTCCTTAACAAAATCATTCCTTAAGTGTTTTTGTGGTCTGTTTATGATGACCACACTTGGACATTTAAAATATGATTCATTTCCTTTTCTATTAAAAAGATAATTCAATCGAATAAATCATGAAAACGTTTATACTTTCAGTTTTTATACTCAATCGTAAAATAAATATTGATCTATGTGTGTGTAATCGATAATCTTTATTTTTCAACTTAAATTGAAAGTTCATAAAAAACCAATGAATGTTATGAAAACGTTCAGGAACAAATCGGTAATAGAAGAAACTCCTTTGATCCCATTTTTTGTGGTAATGTTATCGTTTTTCATCAACACTGATAAAATTTTATGGTATTATTTTTTTCATCAAACTGTTTCAATGAAAAACGTAATGGAATTATTTTAATCTAAAGCTCTATCAAACCTTTACAAGGATGTAATAAAAAAAGGTGAAAGATAATAATTTCACGAAAAAATTTATTGTAAGGTTATTTGTAAAATATTATGGCCGTTATTTTGGGATTATCTCAAAGTGTTCCTTGAACATAAAATAAATTGAGAATTTAAATTATAATAGTTTTTCCATTTAACCTTTATAAAAAGGTTTTTCACTTCAACAAATCATAAAAGACCCGGTTATATCAACTTCAATCAAAAATATAATATCTGCTGTTCAATCCCTAAGCAAAATCCGTTTATAGATACTATTTACACAGGTAACATTTCGGTTAGCCAATTCATGTTACAGGTGCTGGTTTCTTTTATTTGAGAAAGTATTATTTTAAATAAATAGAGGTATCAACATCATTTTATGCAAGTGAAATTAATGAACGATGAAAGACGAACAAAATGAATATACAGGACAAATGATAGTGGTAGGCCTGGTAGAGAAAAAGTAAGGAAAGAATGGTTGAATCAATTGAATGATATTTTGAAGGAGGAAAATATGTAAAGGAAGATAAATCGTAGGAAGTGTATGAAAATGTGTCTGGATATGGAAGAGGGGAAATGTGTGTAGGAAAACCTGATGCTATGTCCTCTGCCTACTCCAGCAGGGGAAACGGCGTGATGGTATGTATGATAAAACATTTTGTAACGCAGAAATATTATTAAAAATATAAATTGTCTTTGCTTGTTTCAGCAATTCAATATATAAATGTATATCCTGTCATTACACATATGTGTAAAAGCAATATAAAAAATATATTTGATAGAGATAAGCTATCAAAAGGTCTGGGCCCATCTTATAGCATCTTCACAGTTGAGATATATTCCCACCAATAGGTGGACTAGCCCGGTCACGAGAACGCACGATGTTTTTCAGCACACACCGCGCAAACCATATTAAAAAAATTAAACGATACTTAATTAGAAATTGATAGTCACAAACCCAATAAACATGAACAAACAACACAAAGACGTACAATCCCATATTTATTACCATTGTAAAGAAAGGAAAGAAGAATTTACTACGAATTTTCAACAAAACAGAGAAATAAATTAGAAGACAAAAGTAAATCTGAGATATCTATCAGCAAATAAAGAAAGATTGGAAGATGAACAAGCAGTCATACATTTTTAAATCACTGTATATATGTCTTTTGAGAGCATTCAGAACAGCGCAATTTACTGTTGAACAAAGGTTTCTCAAGCCAGCATTTGTTGGCTGCGAAAGAGAAGATGATACCATAGCCATGAGCATCTCGAGCCCAACATTATTTTTCGTAAAGCTATGAATTATGATTGTTTTATTGTTATACGCATATCAGTAAAACTGTGATCTTTGTTACATGTTGTGAATATTAAGTCTCAAAGTAAGGAGATGTACTCGTATGTTATTGAAACACACCGATTTTCTTAGTTTGACGACAGGGAGTTCATGTGTCCAAGTTTGATTAGAATATGCTCAAATATTTGAGCGCCCGTGTTATGTTATATGCACGCAGGCTGACCCATTTCAGATGCGTACCAGTGAAACTTAAGGTACCAAATATCTGATAATACCATAATAAGTTCACTATATTGAAAACGACCGATAATGTAGACTGATTAACCAACCGTGTTAACCAGTCTCTGAAAATATTTATCGTGTTCCCATCGTCGATGTGAGAAATATAAAAAATAAAAAGGTTTAGTTTATTTATTTATTTAACACTTTTATGCATACATCTGCCAGATTTATTTATTTAACATTTTTATGCATACGTCTGCCCGATTTATTTATTTCACACTTTTATCCATACATCTACCAGATTTATTTATTTAACACTTTTATGCATACATCTGCCAGATTTATTGCTTTATAGCATTTTCTTCCGATACTCAAGTTTTGTTTATAATAATTATTGGTATCCATTATAGTGTCTTTAACATAGGGTATACAATTTTTAGAACTGATTTTTGATTGATTATCGTGTTAATCTGTTTTTGTGATTATTGTCCCTGTGCTGAAGAAGACTTTGTAAAGATGCACCTGTCTAACTCCGTTTCCATTGTTTTCAATTTGTATTTTGTTTTTCAATGGTTTGTCATTTGTTTTTTTTTGCGCAGTGCGGACTGTGCGCCTATGGAACGCCTTGTATCGTGTTGACACCATGTGATTTTGTACAATTTGAAAATTGTTTCCTTCTGATTGTTTTTATTGTAATTATGTAAAATAATTTTTATATATTCGGCCAATCTAAATGTGTTACGCACTCACTATTGGTTTTTTTTATTTTTTTTTGTTACAAGGTACTCGTACATTGTACCGTTTATTTATATAAATATAAAAACAAATGTTTGGATAAAATACTTACAAAAATTAGACACTAATAAATCTCAAGGAAAATTAAGATTAGGTTGGGAATTTTATGAGAGTTTATAAAGAAGAATATTTCGAGATGATTCATACTTTTTAGTTTATTCTTAAATATTGATAAGGATGTAGCACATCTAATTGAGCTAGGTAGATCGCTCCAAAATCGAACCAAGTGAACCGTAAAAGATGATGTGTGATGGGTTATTATACAAATGACTGTGATGGGTTATTATACAGAGGAAAATTTGAATTACATTAATAAAATATAATTGAAATTTTCCCAACTCTTATTAAACTTCAGTCACCTCACAATACTGAAGAATTTGTGTGTACACTCATGTATGTGTGCAAATAGAAAAATTGTTTCGGCTTACGTATCAAATAAAAAAAATGTTTCGGCTTAATACTAACAACACGAACTCAAATATTTATAACTTTTCCCGAAGATACGGATATCTTTCATCTAAATATATTGCGATTTGTATCTAACTGCAACCTCAGTGGTCTAGTTGGTAAGACCTCTGTCTCCCAGCTCGGGGGTTGCGGGTTCGAATCACGATGACACCAAGATTTTTTCAAAAAGGATTTCTGTCTGGTTTTTACTTAAGACCTGTTCAACATATTTTTGGTTGCTTAGAAAAGATTGCCATATGATAATAAGTCTGCCAGGTTATATTGTACACAAAGAAAGTGTAATACAATAAATATGGTTTTAAATTATTTATATTTTTAAATATAATGCATTAATAGCTCTAATAACCGTAGTTTGGACAATGTTATGCTGATTTCAAGTGGAAATGTCAACAATGTCAATTTAAGGTAAAAAATCTCTTAACTCAAAACTTTGAAAGGTACTAAATTTTTTAAATTGGTAATTCAAAATTTTACTGGATAAGCCTAAGTTCTTCTTCACCTTTTCCCGTGTGGCACCCAAGTATTGGTCTGAAAGGTTTACAACCTTTTCCCGTGAGGCATCCAAGTACTGGTCTGACAGGTTTACAACCTTTTCCCGTGTGGCACCCAAGTATTGGTCTGACAGGTTTACAGCCTTTTCCCGTGTGGCACCCAAGTATTGGTCTGACAGGTTAACAACCTTTTCCCGTGTGGCACCCAAGTATTGGTCTGACAGGTTTACAACATTTTCCCGTGTGGCGCCCAAGTATTGGTCTGACAGGTTTACAACCTTTTCCCGTGTGGCACCCAAGTATTGGTCTGACAGGTTTACAGCCTTTTCCCGTGTGGCACCCAAGTATTGGTCTGACAGGTTAACAACCTTTTCCCGTGTGGCACCCAAGTATTGGTCTGACAGGTTTACAACCTTTTCCCGTGTGGCGCCCAAGTATTGGTCTGACAGGTTTACAACCTTTTCCCGTGTGGCACCCAAGTATTGGTCTGACAGGTTTACAGCCTTTTCCCGTGTGGTACCCAAGTATTGGTCTGACAGGTTAACAACCTTTTCCCGTGTGGCACCCAAGTATTGGTCTGACAGGTTTACAACCTTTTCCCGTGTGGCACCCAAGTATTGGTCTGACAGGTTTACAGCCTTTTCCCGTGTGGCACCCAAGTATTGGCCCGACAGGTTTACAACCTTTTCCCGTGTGGCACCCAAGTATTGGTCTGACAGGTTTACAACCTTTTATGTTATCTTCATTCTTTTGTTTAAGATATTATAATTAGATTAAGAACCTTTTGTTTTCCGTACAGTGCTTATGTCAAAATTTATCAAGAATTATTCATTAAGAATCCGAAATAAACCGCAAACGAAAAAATAAAAAGATTGTTTACACTGTAGCGAATGTCTGAATGTATCAAAACATTTTTCACAAAACATAGAGAAATTAGAATCAAAAGCACTTTAGAAGGCTTAACTCTTGACGATTTGACATTTCCAGGATTTAAAAAAAAATATTTATGCATTCACATTATTGTAAGATTTAATAAACGTTGAGTTCACTAGCTTTCCAATAGGAGTAAATAATTTGATTGTTCATAAAAAGTGTTTTATAGTCTGTACTATATAAATAATAAATAAAGAAATACAGGTATATTGATAGCAACATAGTATGTACATAATACATTTAGACACATTTCAAGAACACATTAAAAAGAGAATACATTAATAAACAGAATATATCAAAAGGTCTGGGCTCATCTTATAACATCCCCCCGGCCAGGATACACCCCACCAATATAGAGCGAGCCTAGCCACGGGGACACCAGATGTTTTTCAGCCCACACCCTTAAACACGTAGAACAAGAAGATAAAAAAACACACAAAATAAATAGATGACAAAAAAATACATTCAAGAGAGAAGACATTAAAAGGTCCGGGCTCATCCCACAAACATTCCCCGGCCGAGATACACCCCACCAATGTAGGGCGAGCCCGACCGTAAGGGCATCGGGGGGATTCCATCCCTCACCCCCGCATATCTAGATTAAATAATAAATAAAAAAACAAAAACATATAAGAAAACAAAATAAAATAGTAAACCCACATATACCACCTCAGGTTAACTGTCAGCAAGAACGAAAAAAAGAAAAGCCTCAAAGGAGTCCAAATTTAACAAAATGACAAATGGGAAATGAAATAGTTGAAACAACATTGAAATAGTTAAGCAGTTTTAAAATAATGAATGAGAATATAACGCACAAACACGTACGCACAATCCCCGATTCACCACCAGCAAAAAGAGAGACAAGAAAAAAAAAGAAAAAAAAAAGCCAATAAGATACCCATTAACCACTGAGAAACCCATTAACCACCCAGAAGATAACACTTTAGAGCATCTCTGAAGGTACAACTATTCACCCGGTCCTTCAAGGTCTGGGGCAACTCATGGCATATGGCCTTCGAAATAGTGATAACGGATAATATAGTCGAAAAGAAAGCTTTTAAAAATGTTAAAGTTTGAGGTACGTAAGATTCGGAATGATTTTTTTATGAAAAAATCTCATGACCTATTAAATTCCTGTTAGTATAATACAAACATTTTTGCAAAATAATTTCAGTACGGCTTTCACTCAAGGCCTCGTCAGCATCTTTCTGGTAAGTTGTAAGAGATTGTCACATTTCAATAAACCCACTAGGTTGTATTGTACACAAAAAAATGTCCTAAATAAAAAAGAATTAAATATATGTTATGTAGTACGTTTTTTTAGATACGATATTACTCGTATATTAAAAATCGCAAGAGGGATTTTAATATGCTTGGTGGGAATGTATAATTAAAAAAGCTTTTTTACAAAATCCAAAAATATTTTTTTATAAATTTTAATATCTGCCAGAGAATAACGAGGCAAAAGGATTAAAATTATTTTCTAGTATAATTTAGTACGTTTGGCACGTTTTGGAATTACATGACATTTTTTCACGGGTAACGCTTTTTTAAGGGTCTCCAGATATTTCATTGTTTTTTTTTTTCTTAACGGAAAAATGGAATTTATTAAAATCGTGTTAACATCAAATATTCAGCTCATGAAAGAGGAGAAAATAAATAAATCATATTTGTATATAGAATTTCTCACATTCTTGAATACCTCATTTCAGAGACATGGATAATTTTAAGACTTTACCCTTGAGGAAGAGTGGTAAAGCCGGTCGCGGATTGAAGTGAAATTTGGTAAAATGTTTGACTTTTTATAGAAAAAATGTTTATCTCTACACCATGTAAAACTTTTTTTTATATAAGAATATTTAATAATATGTTAATGTCAACGAGTTTCGGAACATATTTCAAATGCTTTGACTCCGATAGCGAAGGTACCTTCACATTGTGTCGACATTATTTTGCGTGCTTAAATCTCAATTCTTATTTATTTATTTAATAATTAGTTGTAAAAACAATCGATTGGTATATTGCCAGACTGCCCTCTCTTCCAAACAACCAGACAAAAATAAATAAAAGCAAGTTACATAGTCGTTAAAAATATTTAAATGATTATGGAAATTTATGAACATATCCATAATAAAAGTAAAAGTGAGATAACATAAATCAAAGGAAAAAGAAGAGATGGTGGAGACAAATGAAAAATCAAGAATGAAACACATTACATTGCAGACTAGAAATTAGAAGTTTTTTTCAGTCGATTGTTAAAGCAGGCTAAGAACAGGGCGAGTCTAACTTGTTCTTCATATATTCGTGAAAAAAACACTTTCTTTCAGAACACGTACGTTATTTTCAGAATCAGGTAATGAGCGACTCGTTTGCAGCCAATACACCACACCTTATTTTAGATGTCTTCATTTGCGGTTCACACTGGGCAAAGAACTTCCAAGAGCTATCAGATGTGCACCCTTATTACGTTAGAAAAATGAAAAAATATAAAATTACTCAGAATATCTTTTCATTCTAATATTCCTTTGTACCCCTTCCCTTGGAAGGATTTCTTTTCTCCTCTACAACCATTTTTTTACATATTGATATTTATTTATTTTTTAACTTGAATTTAAATAAATATTTATTGTTAAACATGCCATGGATTAAAACGATTAAATTCTTCCAAGATGAGTTGGTCGGTTAGAAGAAATTACTGCGTAATAATATGCCCACCTGATGTATCATGTATAACCACGCAAGAGGTGTATAACCATGTGGTAATGAACTGGACATGCGTGCAGAAGGTCGCTTGATCAATGCCACGGTGCAACTCCCCTCGAATGATACCGGTATTTTTTGGCCTAGTATTTGGGGGTATAAGAATACCAATGACTTAAGTCATATCTATTTTTTCAAAAAAACGGAGAAAAAAAACATGCTGATCTTCTCCGATCGTCTCACTTTAGGTGTGCCATTGGATCCAGTATGCGGTATAACCGGTGAGATTTTTCTGGTATGCAACGGCTCACTCACTTAAAAGAGGAGAAAAAAGAAGTAAGAGACGAAAACTCCACGGTACAGTTTCACTGTCGAACTGAATTGACGATGAAATGGTGAGGTGATCCTCAACTACGAGGCCCAACAACGACGGATACACAAAATAATGGATAATAATGAAAATTAACAATATATCTTGCGCCATTTAGAGAACGAATTCATCTTAAGGGCAATGTATTCAAGATTTGAACCAACTATTATTGACAGATTTTTAATTTTAGTAAATAAATATATACATAAGTATATACACGTAGCCAAAATGTCAGACTCCCTTAAGGTATTGAAGTATATACAAGGACATCTGAAGTAATCCAATGGTACCCAAGAGGCATAAAGAGGCCCAGAAGAAGATCGAAAGTATGCTGGATAGATGAAATCAGGAAGCATGGCAGCATCACATGGCATCAACGAGCAAAAGACCGAACTATTTGGAGTCAACTTGGGGAGACCTTCATCCAGCAGTGGATCGACCCTGGTTGACAATGATGATGATGATTCATAAGTTGAGTGTAAATATAGGAAGGTAGTGGTTGCGCCCGTTAGATAAGGCGTTTCCCCACTTCTGCGTATGTCTACATCGAGAAAAAAAAAATGAAGTGAAAATTACTAATTTGATCCTTCTGCATTATGTTTGATTATAAGTCTTATGTTATATACTGAAGTGTGCGGTTTGCCTTATACATAATTCGACGAGGAAATACAAAAAGGGGAGGAGAGTGTTTATTGCTGTTGCTTGTGGATTGAATATTTTATTCATGTGTATGTAAATGAGTTGATAACGGGTTCAAGAATTAAGTCAAACAAAATTTGCACTTATGTTGAAATGCTTCAAGACAAATTTATCGGTATACAATCATAAGACATCAAGTCATTTCTCTTTTGAGGAAGAAAATGAGAACGAATTTACTTACTTGACATAATGTTAAATTGAGAAGAAATGAGGAACAAAGTATTGTAATTTATATACTTTTTGGTATATATTTCCAAGAAGCTTTTGAAAAAATATTAATATATACAGCAAATAAGAAAATAAAATGAATGCCGAAAATGAAAACAGCTTAAGAAAAACAGAGTTATACATAAAAGAGATGTAACCAAGCATATGATGTGTTAGATTGTTTAATTTAAAAACAATTATCAATATTATTATAGTAAAAAACTGCAAAGGTAAATAAATATAGAAAAAATGCCTTCAGTGAAAAGTTAAAAAAGACAGGTAAAAAATAAAAACAATCTATCAAAAACAACAAAAAAATACGATAGTCTGTAAAAATGCCATAAAAAAGACGTCACAAATAATAATTTAACTAAACTTTTGTTCAATGTAATATGTGTATAACAGCATATTTATTGCCATGAGACAATCTCTGCCGACTTAAAAAACACAAACGTCGAGTATATTGCCAATCTCTTCAAAGCAGCCAGGAAATTATTACATAGTTCGTATGGGTGAAACATCATAACGCTTTTTCCAGAAATAAAAAAAAAAACTTGAAATGGTTCAAGTGTTAAAAAATGGTTATTTACAAAATTTGCATATGTTCCCAAAGACAGAAAATGATAACGAAGAATGAGAAGGACAAAAAGAGGGATTTGGAGAAATACATTTTATTAGTGGATAGAGATGCTATATTTTTTAAATCTCTGTTTGAAGCGAGCCAAAGAGGGTGCGAATTTAACGGCATGGACAGTAAAGGACGACGGAATAAGGGAGGAGATAGATTTTACTATGTTGAAGATCTGAAAAGGGGAAACCAAACTGGAATGCTCTTTTAAAAAAAATGGATATAAAACGGAATCGACTTTAATTAACAAATAACCATTTCCCGGTCTGGAACACAAGTACTTTATCAACTTAGCCACCGACATTGCAAATCATCTTTACGTGCACAATTCTGTTTTACACATATTCCTTATTTTCATCTTTTTTAAGAAGAATTGAATAGTTTTATTGTGTTAATTTTTTTCTTTGCTTTGTTATTTTTTGTGCACCCTCAACCACTTATTTTATTTTTTTACTTAGACTTGTGTTATTTATAAATGAACTATGTTTGAACAAAATTAAGAATTAAGGGAACATTTGAATGCTATTTAGAACCGAATTTGAACATCAGGGTAGAAGACAAACGTTCTACCAACTTGGCGAAATGAATTGTCATTTTATCATAAGATTATACAATTTCCACCAGGATCTTAATAATGCCAAAAACGTCTGCATTCACGATGGTTTACACTCTGGAATTAATCGTATAGAAACGTCACATTTTCTTAATGGTATACAAAAAATTCAAGAGTTATTTAAATACTTAAATAAAGGTAATCGACTTACACTACAATTAATTGTGCCATTATAATGGTTAAACGCGAAAATTTTGTTTAAAGAGTTTAATAAATAAAATAAATAATGCTTTTAAAGAAGGGCGATGATTAAAGTAGGGAAAACATTTTCTAATTGAAATACTTTTTTAGCATGTAAAATGTCTAAAGTATTAATTTTTTTTAATTGCTCTTTTATGTTTTTTTTATATTTTTACTTTTTATCAAGTAATTGGGTTTTTAATTCGACTTTCGATTCCTCTTTTTAATGTTGAAACTTTTCACTCGTCTCAGTTGGTATAAAACATTGAAAGAGATCAGGAAGGAAAAGTAGCTCCGTGACTCATTTCTATATAAATGATTTTTAAAAAAAATTTAAAAGTGATTAAATGTAAAGTTTTTTTTAAATAAAATAATAATTAAATGAAAATTTATATTGACCGCTTAGAGAACAGATTCTCATTAAGGGAGATTTAACTCGGAAATCGAAACCCTATCATTGAAAGATTTAAAATGATGCAAAAAATTTAATAAGTTGACTGTAAGGATATGAAGGTAGTGGTTAAAATGGTACTTCTCGGCATCTTCATATGTTCAGTAAAAGCACGTGATAAGAAAACGAACCGAGGGAAGACGAACCACAAATAAACCTTTTTATTGTATATCTTCCGATATATGCTAGTAACACATTCTGCTTTAGGTGGAGTGAATTGTAATATATTGTATTCTATTACACTTTCGTTGTTTACAGCACAACTAACCAAACGGATTTATTGTCATGCTGCAATCTCTTCCAACTAACCAAACATTAAGACGCATTAAGTGCAAACCAGACTAGAATCCTTTTTAAAAAAAACTGGATTCCAGCGGAATTTAAACCCGCAACCACAACGTGTTGGAAGTTTTATATGTTATACGTGTAGATAAAATAGATACCACGTCGCGGATACAGATCTGAAAGATTCAATAGATACATTATATTACGGGTCTTAGAGTAAAAAAATACGAAGCTGAAAATTACTTTCTTAAAAAAACCTTTACATCCGTATATTAGTAGACAATTTTCCTACCAAGTCATCAAGTTTCACTTATAATCGTTAAAGAGGGTTCTAACACTCTATTATTTATTGTTATTTATGTGTACATGTGATGAAAAGCTATTATTGTATATAATGTTAAGTACTCCGTTTTTGCTTGTTACCTATTCCCTTGATACAAACAAAACAAACAGAGAAAATATACGTGTATACGTGCTGATAAAAAAGTTTTCCGGAATATTTGGTCCCAGTAAATGTCTGAAGATCGCTCCTCCCACACAAATAATCGTTTCTGACAGACACTAAACACTTGTTTGTGTAAATCCCTCATCAATGTCAGATAGAGAAACAGGTCAGAAATTATAATTATATAACTGGACTCACTCCTTGTTTTTGTGTTGTACTTTTTTATTGAATTAACTATATTATTTATTTAGTGTTGCATGCTATATTAAACAAGAATAAAAGATAAGCAAATAATTAGGTGTTATATATCTTACATTCCAGCATTCTTTATTTTTTTTGTATACAGTATATCAGGCAGTATCAAAATCTGCTAAGTTGATAGTTCAAAACAGTATTTAAGTATCAACTTAAATGTATATGAGTGAATCGAAAATAAAAATGAAAAGGGTCAAATAAATGTTGTGGAAATTCGTGCATTTAGAAAAATATATGGGGTGACAGTGTATGATACGATTCGGGATGAAATGATAAAGAATGAATTCGGACTTAAGACTGGTGTGAAGAAGAAGATTAAAAAGAGCACTCTGAGATGATTTGGACATAAATAACGAATAATACGAGTATAAGAAAAACTATCGAAATAAATAACAGTGTAAATGTGAGTGGAAGGCGTGGTAGGGAAAGACTGACGAATGTAACATAATCAAGTGAAGGATATTTTGAAAGAAAAAAATTTAAAATATCAGAGAAATCGTAGGAGCTGTATGAAAAGGTATATATGGGTGTAGAAGAGGTAAAGAATATGTGTCGATAAAGGAAAGTCTGGCGCTCTATCCTCTCTGCCAACCCCAACTGACAAATGATGGGATGGTTTGTATTTATATCAAACCCTATAAATATTATATTTATACCTATGATAATAATTTATTTATAAAATAGGTACATATATAATCAAGTTTAATTGATAATTAAGGCAAGCATATGATAAAGTTTTATTTATAAATAAGGTGACCTCCATGGAGCAGCTGGTAAGACGCTTGTCTTCCAGCCTGAAGGTAGTAGGTTCGATTCTTGTTATAAGCTATTTTTTTTAAATGAATACATAAGTATTTTGAAAAATATTGCCACAAGGCAATAAATTTGACAGTTTGTACTTATGAACGAAAATGAACCATAGTAGATTAACATTGATAACTAATAATTTAATAGAACAACTATGAAAAATTTACAGCGAAAGTGAAAAAAACAGTAAATTAACGACAGTAACTTTTAATAAAATAGAACAATTATAACAAATATACAGCGAAAGTGAAATACCAAAGACTAACAACCGTAACTTATAATGAAATATAACAATTATAACAAGTAGACAGTGAAAGTGAAATTGTACAAAAGTTGACGTCAATAACTAATAATAAAATAAAACAATTATAACAAGTATACAGCGAAAATGAAATGCGATAGATTGACGTCAATAATTAATAATAAAATAGAACAATTATAACAAGTATACGGCGAAAATAAAATGCGATAGATTGACGTCAATAATTAACAATAAAATAGAACAATTATAACAAGTATACGGCGAAAATAAAATGCGATAGATTGACGTCAATAATTAATAATAAAATAGAACAATTATAACAAGTAAACGGCGAAAATGAAATGCGATAGATTGATGTCAATAATAAAATATAACAACTATAACAAGTACACAGCGAAAATTAAATGCGATACATTGACGTCAATAACTAATAATAAAATAGGATAAATATACAGCAAAATACAATAGATTAACTTATAATAAAATAGAAGAATTATACTCCAAACAAGTATGTTATACAGCGAAAGTTAAATACAATAAATTGACGTCAATAACTAATAATAAAATATAACTATTATAACAAGTATATAGCGAAAATAAAATACGATAGATTGACGTCAATAACTAATAAATAACTAAAAATTGAACAATTATAACAAGTATGTGACGAAAGTGAAATACTTTTATTACACTGTAATTTGTTTCATCAAATACTGTTAAGTCCACTTTATGTAACTGTATAACCCTACCGGTTTCAAGGTTTTCCACTCACCATTCGGGGCGTAAAAACAAGTCTTGTTTGTCACGTTTGTGCTTCCTGATGATGAGGTGAAAACTTTGAAACCGGTAGGGTTATACCGTTACATAAAGGGGAATGAACAGTGTTTGTTAAAAACAAATTACAATGTCTTTAAACCTCCACAATGTTAATCCATTAAATATAAATATTATAAATACTTTTACTATTAACAACAATAACTTAGAACAATTGTAACAAGTATACAACGAAAGCGAAATACAATAGATTAACAACAATAACTAATTATAAAACATAATCATTATAACAACATTCTTAACAATGGCGATGAAACCGGAATTTTCCACAAGGGCCCGGCGTTTAATGCGTTATATTTTCTCCAAAATTATCATATTTTATTTCTTTGTAGGCAGGTACAGCCTGTCTCATAATTTTTTTTTTCAGTCCAAAAATATTCTCAAATCTGTATAATTATCCCTTACTTGCAGTAAATGGCTTGGTGTTATTCTTGAACCCTGTCGAAGTCTTCTGATAGGCTCAATGGAGTTTTTGGGCAGCACTTTGCCGTAAACGGGCACACGTTTTTTGTTCTTGTCTTCTACCCATAAATTAAATGTCTTTTTCATTTAATGTTGTTCCATAACTTTTTCAATTTGAGGTGTAAAAGTAGCACAATTTTCTATTTACGATTTCACGGATGGAAGATTTATTTTAAATGTATATTTAAGCCATCTCAGCAAGCGATTTTTTTCTTTTTAAAGGCATGGATTATTTATTTTTATTTTTGGAATTTTTCAATATATATTTTTTTTTTGTATTGGGGCGGACTGAGAGTAACTGAAACCGCGATTAGTAAAACTGTGGATTATAAGGCACTACTGTACATAACTAACACGCTTATTTTGGTTGCCTAGTGGTTCATTGATTGACGTCCTCTTGTTCCGTTTCCGGTGGTAACCAAATAACATATTATCCAGCATTAAACTAAACGAGATCTTAATATTAAAGGTTTTGGAAATAAGATCAATAATTTCCAAAAGCATTTACGGTGTCAAATATGAAAAATAAACTGATACTTCTTGCGAAAATGTTGTTAAGTCTTTCCAATTTTTGCTGCTAATATTTTAAGACCTTACCAATTCATAAGTGCTCGTGGAATTTTTTACGAAGGCCGTATTTTTACCATACCTTTATTTTCATGCCTCACTTGAGATCGGCCCCCTAATCAATATGAGTCATATCCCCATGGTCAAACCTTGTCGATTCGTAGGGTTTAGTAATTATGAGGTCATTTTGGATGGTTGACATCTACACCTTCTGTGGCTTTCTTTATTCTTATTCTGTTTTGTTGTTTTTATTTACTTTCAGTAAATATCCATTTCCCTTTTATTATCATGGGCAAACAAACCATTGATAGTTTTCACTGTTCTTTGTTGGATAGGGGCAACTTTGTTGGATAGGGGCAACTTTAAATATACCACGAATGACTTAATTTTTTTATTTCATCTATAATTGTTGTATTGCCCAGATTGAATTTTATGAAACAATAAAACTTCCTTTTTTACAAATCCTGAATGTTAAGTTTTTTAAAAGTCCAGTAAAAAATTAAGAGTTTATTTTAATAAACATATGGATGTAGAATGGGGCGAAACATATTCATAATATAAATAGGCTAAATCCCGTACGATGGTTGTCGCCAAAGAAAGAATACGAGAATTGAATTTTAAATACAAGAGAGCGAGAGAGGAATACTTGGATTCTCTCCGAAAGTAATTCGAAATTTGAATCTCGGTGGGTCCGTGATACTGAACGAATTTTAAATACCTAGCTAACAATTTTTGAACCGGTGTAAAAGGGGACGATGTATAAATGATATATAGAAACAAATTTTACATTTATGAATATATATTTTCAAAAATGTAGAATTTGTTTTACTTCCGTGAATATTTCACGGGATGCAACTAGTATTTTAATATTTCTCAAGTTGATGAGAATGTGCAACGGGGTTTTATATAATCCAAAATCGGAAAGAAGCATCGATTTATTTTTTTGCCATATGCCCTTAGTAAGATACAGGCAAAGGCAAAAAACCCAGATCCATTAAAATTGTGGGTCCGAATTAAATTACCTGTGGTTTTTTTTCGCAAATATTGTATATTTCTTGTCATGTATAAAATAAATAAATAAAGTATATAAAATTATGACGATTGTTTCTCTTTGCCTATCCAAGCAGGATTTTTTTTGCTTAAAATGTAAGAAACATACTCGCCATGAAAACTCTTGCATTGTTTTTTGTAATATAAATATGAACGAATTTGTCAAAAAAAGATTTGGACAGGTTATCAAAGTAGATTTATTATATATTGTGAAATTTGCCAAAAAAACTTAGATTTTCTACAGTTTGGCAGTGAAACTGCTTTTAGATATATGTATTTTAATATGTGTTATATATTTACTGAACATTTTAAAATGCGTTTCTTAGGCCATTTATCATTTTTATTCAAATAAATTTTAAAATACCATTTTGACGTCCACGTGACAAAGTATATCGAAAAAGAAAATATAATATTATTTTCGTTTTCAAGACAACATTTACATGTACTATATATATCTGATCACATACATTCGTCTAAAAAGACTCGCATACTTGCAATTATATATTATAAGATGCGTACATATAAGAATTAATATATAAAAATATCATAATTTTAACAAAATTGTGAAATTTCTTAATTCTGATGTTACTTGGAAACAGGTCTATTCCGAAAAATTAAGTTTCAAAAAGCTAACTTACTTCACTTAAATTTGTTTGTTTCATTACCAATCTCCAGCATTATTTAATATTAATTACATGTTGAAAAGGTTTAAATAATTATTATTTTATTTATTCTACTTGAAACTCGTGTATGTCATAAAATGCCTCTACTATATGTAGGTCGGTCCACAGCCCGACCCTCCAAGTCCTCGTAGACCAGCCCGAGAGCGTGAATCTCCCTTTTCGTTATACCGATGTAAGGTGTATGACAGGCATTTAGTTGTACGCAATACAAACTGGAGGGCTCATTGTTATGTGACATCCTCTTCCGAGAATATGTGATAACCTCTTCAAGAATATGTGACAACCTCTTCGAGAATTCAGAAAGTGGTTTACACAAGTCAAGTGAAAACCAGATGGGATTTTTTTTCAAAAATAAATATGGTTTCAACGAAAATTAAAACCCACAACTTTTCTAATAGCGGAATCTCTTCGATGGAATGATCCATCCTTTCAGAGGCAATTCTCCAAATTGGCGAAGTTTTCAGTAGATTTGAAAAGTCACTTTCTTGTGTACATATTCTGTATGTGAATTGGCTGAGCTATTTATTGTATTTACGACACATTAGTGTACTTTACAAACAATCGCACGTAAGTCAAGTTTAATACAAATACTTAAAATTATTGACAATATCACAAAACTTTATCTTAAACAGGTATGTAGATACAAAAATATAGTGGTTATAATTACTAAGTATTTGTTTAAAATAATTTTATATTAATATGTATATTTAAATTCTATATACGAGAATGTACAATATGTATAATGTATTACAAAATTTAGCCAAGTAAACTTACGTAATTGTGGAACACATATTTTATAATGGTTAAGTACTTAGATTTGTTCTTAGTGTAACAACACTTACATAGGACAAAAAAATGGATCCTTTGAGAACTTTATGGATGGAACTTAATATTTAACAAACACATGGTTAATTTATAGCACGAGATGCAAGTTGTTTAAAATAAACGAAACATTCCACATGTTGATACAGGGTTACTTAACTCCAGAGGCAAAGTATTGTCCTTATTTGTTTTGTTTATATTAAGTTATTTATATAGATAAGGGAAATCACAAAGTTTGTAACTATTTCTAAATATTGTTGTGATATTCTGGCGAATACTTTATAAACTTATATTATAATATCAAATTTTTTTGCAAAACACATTCCGAAATATTTGCATACAAATTATAGAGGAGTTAATTTTATAATTATTGTAGTAATTTTCGGTATAAAAGAGATTATACTGTGTTGTGAATCTAGTGGTGCGTATTGAGTGATGAAGACGATAAAAAAGAATTGTTTTAACTTTCAACGAAATTATATTTTTTTCAATGTTATCTCCAATTGATAATACGTAGAGCAGTGGCTGGGTTTATGTCGGTTGCCCAGGTTAACGTATTCATTCCATCTTTGAAGATGTTATTTTTTCATGTTAAGTGGTTGATTTTTATTTTCATAAAGACATTGCCAGTGTCTCCTCATTGTATGGTTGCATTGTTAAAGCAATATAAAGTCATTAGGTCTGAAACATGACGACTTTTTTAGTTGTCGTAGGGGATGGGGTTGTTTTTCTCTCCGAGAGAGTTTGCCGCTTTTCCGAAGAAAGAAGTAAACTCTCTACGTAATGGAAGAAAATACGAACTTGACAATAAGGATTATGTTTCCAATCCAATAATACATATTTAAAAAAAATTAAATAGATGCTAAGTTTATTCGAGCAATGACAAATGACAGAGAACAAATCAAGGACTATATTAAATTGAAATGTTTTTCATAAAAATATCCGTTTAAGTTTGCTTTATATTTAATATACGAGTATTTCCTTAAAAGTCAATATTATACTGAAACATTTAAAATTAATTTTTATTGACCTATTTAGTTTCGGGCGAGTTTAAAAAAAACACTTTTATGGTTGGCCCAACAACGTCGTCTTCAAAGCCATCTTCTACCTTATACGAGTATGAAAGAGCCTCCATTGCGAAAAATGTGGCGGTATTTTATTTTGGACAAGACGCCACATAAATGCACTCTTTTTAAATTGAAAAAGTCAGCAAATGCATCGAATCTAGTTCGTTGGACACCTGACTTCCACCCGCAGGTTTTGTCTTCGATTCTCGATGCTACCTAAAAATTTTCAGTGTAGTAAAGCAGTTCATCTGGTGAGAATACACGCATTCGTTATATTTTTTAGTGATGTTGCTTCTTCTCGATGATGAATTAAGAGTGATATACATACGGCAGTGGGTTTAAAGCCCGAAGGCTCAATAAGTGGAGCCAAAAACACTGTTGTATCCTGGCTATGCTGTTCGATATATCTAATCCCAGTTTAGATATATTGTGAAAGTACCTTATGCCGTAATGGAAAATTAATTCATGACACACATTCTTTGTTTCTTCTACATCCATACACCTTATGATACAAGTTATTTTCAAAGTGGTATATTTCAAAATATAATTATCTTGATCTAACCACACTTTCATTGGTCTTCCTTTTCATGCTTTTTACTCTCATTTGCATTTAATTTTTTTCTGTTAGTCTTTCTTCATTCTTTCGTTCTACATGTCCAAATCATCTAAGAGTCCTGCTCATCATCTTACTCAACACGTCAGCAAGTTCATAATCATCTCTAATCACTTCATTCAATATTCTGTAAAATATTATCACCTCATTAATATTATCAGTGCACATTTGGCTTCTTTCAGTATTTAACACGTCCACATTTCACTTCCCTACATCAAAGTTGATTCATTAATAGTGATGTATAGTTGAAACTTAAATTAACTTGAAACATTTGAATATTTCAAATAATTTTAAAAAACGACATCGGAAATTGAAAACGGAATAATATTAAAGTAAACGATCAACTAACTGTCTCAAACTCCCAGACACAATTATTATTTTGACATTTCAATCTCGACGCACCGACATACCCTTATATTCTATAATGTATAAAATATACGAAATGATATCGTAAAAATCTTATTTGCCATACGGCACCATTGCCTCGAATTAAGAGACGATATATTTTTCTGACTGTTGACAGTACAATCATAATAAAAGATAAATTATTATCTGTCAAAAGTAAATTTACTACCCCTACGGGATGATTGTCCAATAAAATGAAAAAAAAAATTATATCTCTTTCGGTTCGAATTGTCTTTGTGTTATCTTACCCCCTTTCATAAGAGAATATACATCTCTTGTATATTCTCTTGACGTTATATATTTACATAACATCACGCTATATTCCCGATAACGTGTTGAGAAAGTCTGATTTCTCAACGTTTGTTGTGTATTATATTTTGATTTTCGCTGTCAACAGTACAACGTAGCGTGTTTATTACCAGCAAGGTTGTTATAAATATTGTGACTATCTTGCATTTTCGTAAGATTATCAGGAACGTAATGGCTGACCTGCTAGAAAAAGAGGCTGTAGAGAATCGGAAACATGGGCTAGAAGTAAATAGTAACATTACAAAACTCGTGATTGTAGATACCATATATGTTACCTTATGTCCTATACCGGTCGGATAGGTAAGGTGCCCTAAAAGTGGTGTAAGATTTGTATATACCTTGATTCCTCACTTGATATTAAAGGTGGTTGTGAAATAAATAAGCGAATATAAATTGCCAAAAATACCACAACCATCATGACCCTCGGTAACGACCATGCCCCTCAGTAACGACCATGCTCCTCAGTTACGACCAACAACAGAAGATATGATGTGAATCTCTTGTAATTGACCAGAATGTTGATAACGAGGCCGTAAAAATAAAAATAAGACTGGAATATGTTTGAAAATCTTGGTTTAAGAGGAATCAAACCCACAACTCTTCGATAAGAAGACATGCCTCTCATCAACTAGCCCATGGAAGTCGACTTTAAATTACTTTTAATTTAAATGAAGTTTTTAATTTCGTCCATATTCATCCAAATTATAATTCTTGAAACATTTAAATGTAAGTACACGCAGCACTAATATCTCAAAAGTACATTCATATATATAATCAACATATTCCCCATATTGGAGTAGGCAGAAAGGACAAAGTGCAACGTTTTCCTGTCGCGACACACATATTTCGCTTCTTCTGCATACATACACCTTTCCATACAACTCATATGATTTCTCAGAATTTTTACATTTCCATCTTTCACTTGATCCAACCATAATTTCCTTGGCCTTTCTCTATCACGCATTCCACTCGCATTTGCACTGTATATTAATTTTGTAAGTTTTTCTTCATTCATTCGTTCCACATGTCCAAACCATCTCAGATTTCTTTTCTTCAGCTTACTCGATACATCATCCATAAGTTCCCTTTAATATTTCATTACTTCATTCCGTATTCTATAATTCATTGTAATCCTGTGTATTCTTCTTAGTGCGCTTATTTCTACAGTATTCATAGGCTCTTTGCATTTTTTTTCCACGTTCACGTTTCACTCCCGTACATCAAAGTTGGTACTAGAATACTTTAAAGAACAATTAAATCACCCGAGGAAGGCAGATCACGGAGTGTTTTAAATAAAGTGAAAGTCATTTGTTTTATTTTTACTAGATCATAAACCACTGGTTTAATACACGAAATATTCCAAGAACTTTATATTTACAAGTAAATGTTTAATTGTAATATTTTACCGTCATTACCTAAATGTTAAATATTTCATTAAACTTTGACAAAGAGAAATGAAAATATCTGGCTTAAAGTAATTCGAAAACTTTTAAAATTGCTTAGTAAGCGTTTGACAAACCAATCGAGTTTTACTTGTTTCAAATATCACTTAAACTAACCTATTCAGTAATAATTTTTGTAAAGGTTTAGTCCTTTCATGTGGTTGCCATTTAAATGTTACGTACATTTCAGTATAATCAAGTTTCGTAATAAAATTCGGCAAATTATTCTAAAATCTCAAAAATATTTGCTTCATACAAACACTTTCAGTACAGTTTTTGTAGCATTTGTATTTTTTCGATAATGTTGAAAGAAATTACATTTGTTGTCACCGGTAATTATTTATAATTATTGTATCTCACTTTAATTGCATACTTCAACTATTCGGGTTTATTGCCATGAGACAAAATCGTCCAACAGACCAGACAGGTATTTAAAAAAAGGAAAAATCAGATTGGAACCCTTTCAAAAAAACTTTGTTCCAAATAGCACTCGAACTTACAGCCCCCGAGTTGGAAGACCAGCATTTTACCAACTAGGCCACGGAGGTAATCGGGATTAATAATTTACTTTAAATGTGTTTCTTAAGTACCACCTAGTGACCAAAGATCACCAATCAACCCATATATATCTATGTAATATTATGATATACCTATGTATCATTTATCATATAGTGCGAACTTAAGAAGTCTTTTGAAGTTATTTAATGTATTGTATTAACCGGATATTCCAGAAAAAATCCTGGAAATCTAGAATATAGGGATATTCATATCAAAAGATGATAAATCAAATTCTCATATAGCACTGTTTAGTAACATACATAATAATAATATAATCTTTTAAAAAGGTTATGTCAAAAAATATTACCGAATATTCGAGATTTTTTTTAATTTTCCCTTGAGGATGAAGACTACAGCGCCTTTGAAAACCCCGGAAATTTTTAATCCAATTAATTCAACATTTGAAAAACATTTTAAAGTAGTGGAAAACCGCTGTGAAAATCTTCCATCATATCAAATTATATTAATCAATGTGTGTGTTTAATCAATGTGTGTGTTTTTAATCAATGTGTGTGTTTACAATTAATCAATGTGTGTGTTTTTTTAATGGAGTTTCATAACATAAATGCCAAAATCTTAGATACATTCTGTATCAATAGTTTTATCGCCACGTGTTAGCAAAATGAATTATAACGACAACATAATAAATAATGTTAAGGATTATTTGCTTTTAGAGTAAAGCTATAAATTGAGTTGAAATAAATTGTTGTAAACAACTTCATATTTATTTACCTTGAGTGAGCAGCATAAATTGCAATCCCGGCACGTTTTTCCAATCCTGGGGGTTTCGGACTTTCGCAATAAACTCTAAAGTCGCTGGACTAATTATTTTAGGAAGGTCATAGTAAGAACATACTTTATTCAAAAACACAAAGGATTTGATTAATTTATAAAGTCTTAAACCGTTAAATAAGTTATTATATCCGTTAAGCTAATGGCACTGTACTTGCGGACAACTGACATTCTGCAAATTTTACTGGAGAAGCTTAAGATGGCTTGTAATGAGAGCGATTTGAAAATGAACATATCAAAGGCAAAAATTATGATTGTCAGTAAAAAAGAAGAACAAACAAGACTACCTGTTTACAATAACAGTGAAATTGTTGAGCGAGTCCACCAGTATAAATATCTGGGATGCTGGCTGAATGATCAATGGGATCAGTCTCAAGATATCAAAGCAAGAGTGGAGATGGCGTAAAGCTGTTTTTTTTTTAAATGTATAATAATATATCCTCTGCTCAAATAATTTCAATACTTACCTCAGTTGGCGAATTTTGCGATACTTCAAAATCTCCGTAATTGTCGACTATGTCGAAACGTGGAAACTTCCTCCGAATATCACAAAAAATATTTGAGCTTTGAAATGTAGCAATACTGAGAGCTTTGTGGGTTGACAAAGTCCGTATTAAAATGGATTAGTAAGAATACAGAAGAATTATCCACCATCAAAAAGGGAATGTTTAAGTACTTTGGGTGTATAGGAATAATGCGGGGATAAAATTGAAACTCTTCATTTGATATTGCAGGGGATAAATTCAGGACTGAAGAAGTGCGAGTATAAGATATATATCTGGGTTGAAGAACTTACGAGGATGGTTTCAATGTGATACCATCTCTGTTTCCAAACTGCTGTCTTAAAGGTCAATATAGCTGTGATGATCGCCAACCCTCGAAGAGGAGATAAACTCTGAATGAGAATAATCAGTAGAGAAGTATTATATACCATGCGGAAAAAAATAAACATTAAAATAAAGTATGTATATGCCTGAAATAAGGTATTTATTGTTAATCCCAAAACGTGTGAGTTAAGGAATTACAACTTACTTGATTGTGTTTACCGAATTTTCCGATAAGGAATTACAAACTACCAAATTACTGTTTACCGAAAAGGGTTCAAGGCAATGACCTTAAGAAGACGTTTATTGAAAAAGCTGACTGTTCATAATTATATCTGGGTTATTTTATAAGGATATGTATGCGAAACTTCCACATGATAAAAAGTGATGAAAGTAAAATGAATGCAGAAGAAATGAGAGGATTGCGTAAAATGTGTGGAAAAAACAATGTATGACCGAATTAGGACATTACGAGAAAACGCGGATTGAAGGAAGATGCAGCAATTAAAATGAATAAAGGAGCACTGTGACACGATGTGTAAGTGTGGATGTAAAGGTTGTGTATGTGGATTGGAAAGTTTGGAGATCTGTCCTCTCTCCCTCTCCCTAAAAGGATATGATGTGACCGTAGAATTTTGTACAAATAATATATTTTGTCACGAGAATTGAAAAAAATACACAGAAATTTATTTATATTTAATAAAGCCGTGAAAAATATACAATTATCTTGTAATTTTTGCATCATATTTTAAAATATTTCAAAACTTTACGCGTGTACTTTATAATTTTTTTATCTACGAGTACTTACGTTTACAGAATCAATATGGAATTTATTTATCGATTTCATCAACAACCTTTGTTAGTTAGGTGGTAAGAAGCTCGTCTTCCACCCGGTACTTTTTTTATTGCCAAGAAGGAGATATGGAGGGTCTCCAAATGGTATGCATCCGATTTATTTTATACCTGAGGAAGTATGATCAAATGTTAAAGATCTGAAACATATTTTAATTGTTTAAGACTGCAAAAAGACACTTTCATGTTCAGTATTTATTATTTTGCGTGCTAAACAATTTCAATTCTTCTTCATATTCCTGCAAAAAATATTCACTTTCTTTCAGAACGTAGACATTTTCTTTGATCACGCAATGAGACCTTTGTATGCAACCACACCACACTTTATCTTTTACTTCTTCGTTTGCGGTCCACTAGAACGAAGCTCCTAGAGTTATATAATATATACGACATATTTGATCACGGTAAAGTAGAGGAAAAATGTTAAGTCACTCTGAATACCCTTATATTTCAATTTTCCTCTGTCCCCTTTCCCTGTTCTTCTCTTGTCCTAACAATATTATTTAGAGAAAAATTACATTGGCTGAAAGCTTATTGATTGGAAGAAATTACTGCATTATTACACTGTACGTACCATGTATCATATAGCCATATACACAAAATAATGAATAGTTTCGAGCTCGATTTCTCATAGTTGCCAAGAATACTACTCACTTCCCATATTCTCTCCGTATATATAAAAATAAATAAAGCATTCTGGTATATACACGTATATATTATATGAACAAGAAAACCTAAAAGTTACATTTTGAAAAGGTTTAAACAGTCAACCTTGTTAACTAAAAAGACAAAAATATTCAAAGGAAATTATGAATAAAATATTGTATTCAGATTTTCAGTAATATCTTTCGAAGCTTTGATACAAAAAAATATAATATTTTCTGAAGTGCCATTAAGAGAAAACTTTCTTAAGTTATTTTATCAGTTGAGAACATGCCTTTGATATTAAGAGACGTCAAATATTATTTTATGCTCCATTAGAAAGGACAACATTTTAGTGACAAGTTTAAGTTTTCTGACAGAATTATACGACAAAAATATTTTATGTTAATTTTACTGAAACATTAACTAAACATAAAAGAAAAAGCTTTTGAAAATATTCTTTCTTTAGATATACGTGTGTTAATAAAATTGGATTTAATGAATGTAATGAAATTGGGTTCGATTAATGTAATGAAATTGGGTTTGCAAACAATATTCAAATTTTATTGGGTTTTTTTATAATCAGAATTCTACATAATGAGTTACTTTGCATTTCCACTCGTTACATTTATAGCTGTGACATGTGTTTCCATATCTTATTTCGAGGTTCTTTTCAAGTGAAAATATCCCGGTTTCTTACGAGAGCAATGCTTAACATGGGTCCAACTGGTATGTCATGTGTTGGTAAAAGTGTATGTGTGATATATTGACTTAAACAGAGTTGTATCTAGGCTTTTGGTACTCAAAACAAATTCTCAAGTTGATGCCTTTTTTGAAATTGAAATTTCTCGAAGAAAAAAATTAAAATGACATAAATGCTACATTTCCAATTATCTGACATCACAGATCACAATACTACTTTCTTTAACACCACCATATAAGAAAATGATAAGAAACGTAACAGGACGTCTTTGTGATGGTTCCAAAAAAATATATATATGTTTATGGCTTTGTAGAGCGTCGTCTCTGTCGCACGATGGCCCGATGTGTATAACTTACAGCCGGGTACTGTACACATTTGTCGCTTTTAATAATAGTAAACTACGATTTATATAATGTATTACGGAACCTAATCGGTACCTAAACGGTACCGATTATCGGTGGCGTTTACTGCCATGTAACAATATTTTCCAATCAACCAAATTGACCTTAACAAGATTAGACCTTTTAAAAAAAGAAAAGTACGAACGGGAATCGAGCCCGCAACCCCTTAGGAAGAAGACGGGCGTCTAATCAAAAAGGTCACGGAGGTCATCCGCTGTATTGTATTGGATTGTCATACACATTTGTTGTCTACAGCAGTGCTCCGCAACCGGTGTGCCGTAGCACACTGGTGTGCCGTGAGCCGGACACAGGTGTGCCGCGGTCAAATTCAATGTATTTGACATTTTACAATTTTTCATTACATATTTAATACACAATGAGAAATTATTTTTCATAATGTCCATTTTTCAAAATGTAGTATAGAATAATTATTATAACTAAATAATTTTTCAATGGTCCCCCAGCGCCTGGTGCCAACTGTTGAAAACTGCGTAGTGTGCTTTGTACACACCATGGCCGCACCAAATTAGTCATAGACAAAGAAAAATTACCCTTATGCGCGTCGCTGAAGACTCATGCGCATGCGTTATATTGCATTTGCACGCGTTACATCACGTTCACTCGTCCGTCATTACTGTCGTGTGCAGAGCTGTCACTATTTTAAAAACACAAAGTTAAATAAACAAGTTTCTACTATATATATTTTAGCTTTTGGTGTGCCGCGGAATTCTAGGAAGAATTTTGGTGTGTCGTAGATGAGAAAAGGTTGCGGAGCACTGGTCTACAGTACAACCTGGTAGCCTAATTGCTATTCATTTGTTCATTCGCTTTGTTAGTGCGGACATGTTAAAGAGCGTGGCCGACTGTGAGAGACTATTGTCACGAACCCCGTAAATAAATTCTTAAATTCAAAACACTAGAACATTCACTAAAAATGGTATTATGATTTTTATTTTCATAATATAATTTCTAAAAATCAACAAGAAAAATGTTGAAAAGGTCTGAAGTAAAAAAAACTAGATGGGAACACTTTATTTCAAATATCATCGGGAATTAAACCCAAATATCTTTGACATCCTGGGTGGAAGATATGCGTCTTTGTAACTATATAAAATATGTCTCAAAGAAAAAAGATATAAGAATGGGAATTTTACGGAATTTAAGTTAAGTACAATAATATTTTAAGTTAAATAATGCTTCTTTAGTTTATTCTTAAATATCAATAAGGATGTAATATATCTGATTGAGCTACGAACATCGTTCAAAAAATCTTTAGTTTCTTCTTAAATATCAATAAGGATGTAATATATCTGATTAAGCTACGAAGATCTTTAGTTTATTCTTAAATATCAATAAAGATGTAATATATCTGATTGAGCTACGAAGATCTTTAGTTTATTCTTAAATATCAATAAGGATGTAATATATCTGATTGAGCTACGAAGATCTTTAGTTTATTATTAAATATCAATAAGGATGTAATATATCTGATTGAGCTACGAAGATCGTAATATATCTGATTGAGCTACGAAGATCGTTCAAAAACCGTGCCAACTGAACCGTTATAGGTGATGTATAGAATACGTGATAGGTTATTATATAAAGGATTCAGTTATCACTAGATCGGAGGGACAATATTTGCTTAGAAGGAAAACGATTTTTTTTATCCAAATACTGTGGACGGCATGAATGGTTCAACACGCTACTGTTGACAGAACGTGGAGATTTCTTCGCTGTCTTAATTTTAGATATAGGAATCTGGCACAATATTCGAATACATGATCATATTTTTACATATAAAAATAAACCGATATCAAATATTTGTTATTGGATAGAATGGAGCCTGTGCAGTATATCAAAAAACTTTTAACAAGCATCTATATAACGAGTACCCCCGATAGATGAAATTGTCAATTAAGAGCAAGATTAATTTATTGACACAATAAATATACTAAAAACAAAATAACTGTTATATAGTATATTAAAGCTCATAGGTTAACACTTTCTATCCCGATCCCGTGTTTTAACGTAATAAACTAGATTTGTTTTGTGTCTCGGTCCCGTCTTTTCACGTGATCAATGATACCTCTTTCAAAAAAGAATATTGTATCGGATGTATGCGTCACCTAAAAACATATGGTTTATTTGATTTCATATTTTACGTATACTTGTATAAACTATTGTTATATTTTTACGTTTGAATGTATAATTTTTATGTTTGTTGAGGTCCGTGCTATGTCACGACCGTAACTGAAATGCACCTTATGCGCGGCCATCGCGAGACAGTATCAAAAGTCGGCCGGCCCATGCATGTGAAAACTTGCGAGAATTGTGATATTTCGCAAGTTATGACGGCATGCACGAGCGAAAACAGGCGCTTACGATGAGCGATTTGCTGCACATAAGGAGTCTTGGAAATACATTATCATTAATCTCACCTTGAAAACACTTCCGAAAAAAGCCATTTACGCCCTTACCGCCATCTTCAATGCCTGCCTTCGACATAAATTCTTTCCAACCCCATTCAAAAACGTCGACGTCATCATGTTGCCTAAACCGGGTAAAATCCACGTTATCCCCGAAAATCACAGACCGATCAGTCTGCTCCCGACTCTAGGTAAAGTGCTCGAAAAATTAATCCTCGAAACTTACTCACGTAACATCATTCCAGATTCGCAACACGGATTTAGGCCATTACACTCTACCAACCATCAGCTTCTTCGCGTTGTAGAACACATCATCAAATACTTCAGCTCCAAAGGCCTCACGATCCTCATTTCACTGGACGTGGCGAAAGCCTTCGACACAGTCTGGCACAACGGACTCATATTCAAACTGCACAAGTCAGGTATTCCCCTCAGACTAGTGCAAATCATCGCATCATTCCTTGAAAATCGCTCCTTCTCCGTCAAAATAGACGGTATAAACTCATCCCCTCGCCCCATTCTGGCAGGTGTGCCCCAAGGTGCACTGTTGTCCCCTATCCTGTATAACATATACACGAGCGATATGCCCCAATTTTCACGCACACATTGTATCACCGCGCAATACGCTGACGACACAGCCTTTCTCTCTTCATCGAAATATGAGTCCGTATCCCACAACAGACTGCAAGACTTCATTCCCATTCTGGAGCACTGGTGCACCAAATGGAAGATCAAAATAAATCCCACCAAAAGCACAGCAGTCCGCTTCTCACGCAGATTCATCGAACCCGTCAGAACTCTTAAACTCTTCGGCCAGAGCGTCCCATGGTCAAAACATGTAAAATACCTAGGCCTCACATTAGACAGTAGACTCTCGTGGCATAAACACGCCCTCAATATCAAATCAAAAGCTCACGGAACACTCAAATCATTATTTCCCTTGATCAGTAAATACAGCAAACTTAGCACGCGCACTAAACTCCACCTATATAAAGCGATCGTCAGACCGCAACTGACATACGCCCTTCCGGTCTGGGGCCACGCGAAGAAAACAACGGGACATCACATTCAGATCATTCAAAACAAAGCCCTCCGCATAATTTTAAAAGCACCCTACATCGTCCGTAATTCAAGACTCCACGCAGATACCAAACTACATACTATCCCCGAACATATGCGCGCTCTGGCCGAAAGGTTCTACAGCTCTATATCCCGTCATCCCAACCCAGTCATAAAAGCCTTAGATAACTACAACGCGAACACCAGTTACAGACACACTCGTCCGAAATCAATATTGCGAAACATCCCCCCTACCCCCCTCCCCCCTCTTTAACTTTAATCATTCCCCCAAATGACCCCCCGATTGTCACTCTGAACACCCCATCATCGATAATTCCTCCGGCAGACAGTTTACCCCCATAGGCAACCGCATTTCTCACCTTTAATAAACATTTTTTACACCTTGATATATTCATAAAAGTCACACACGTTTCCCCACTCATTTACTTATCTACATATACCATATTCATTCTTATAATTTATTCACCATCATTATTTTTGCACCCATTCAATATATAACAGTGTGTGACGACACAAATTTATGTATATTTGTATTTAATATTATGTATATATCATCATATTTATATATGTATTTAATCGTTTATAATTTCTCATAATCATTCATAAAATCAAAACATTTACCACAAACCTATCCTTTCCCGATTCCTAAAAAGATCCAAAATTTCCAAAATATCAAAACAGTTAGCACTTATCCGATGAAGGAGTAAGGCGTCCTACCATCGGACCGAAACTCCGAACAAGCTATCCATCACTTGTTTTTACATTATAAGTTTACTGTCTACTGCATTTTACTTGCGACCATCTACTACCTACCTAAGAGGATTCTCTTCCCCCTGCTACTTTTCACCAACCTATTCACCGTGAGTCGAAATCTCCGAGCATTGAGCAGCCGCCATCCACCTATTTCTACAGTCTTTGTGCCGGTGCCTTGCAAATATATTACTGGTATTAAATAAATATTTTTGTAAACAGTTGTAACATGGACAATAAACATATGGATGAATTCTGACATCGCGTTATCAATGTGCAGTGTGTTATTAGATCTTGAAGATTTTGACTTATGAATTTGAAGGTCAGCAACAGTCGTCGGGTTCAAATAGAAAAAGTAATTTGCAGGATCTTCCAAACAGGTTTTGAATGAACGTGTCTAAACATGTGTTGATTGAAACAGATAAAAAAAATTCGGTCGAATTTCGAGGGCGTGCGCTAAACACAAGAAAAAAAGTTAAACCCGGTGCCTACATGTGTGGGAGTCGGATATAGCTCTCCACAAATAAGGATGTTGGCACAATTACTAAATATTACAAAATAAGTAAAGTTTTGTATTTTTAACAAGCATACAAAATTTCAATGCAATATTCTTAATGCTTATTGAGATAAAACAATTTTAGTAACCCTTCACAAAAACACAATTTCTCAAAAAGAAGCCGAGCACTGGGAAATGGGTTTTCTTGATTTCGATCGGGTCTTGAAGTGAGTGCGTGACAAATAAGTGCGAGTAGGTGGGACATGTTGAACGGACAATGGGCATTTACAATTGAGTAAATATTGTATACGGTGCAAAGAGAACATACAAAGAAAACATGGTTGAGATATTGCATGTTTGGTCGTTTTTATTCTGTGTCCAAGTTTTTCTTTTCCTTTTTGTTATATAACAAGTTTTGAGGGTTGTTTGATTGGTGTTCTCATTAAAAAAATGTTTTCTTTTTAGTAAAGGCTACAATTTTTAAAAATATTATTAATTAAATAAAAATACATGAAAATAATGATTTACAAGTAATATTTTTTTTGGTTACGTCTTAAAGTAAAAAAGTATATTGTACTTAGCAGAAGTATTGTTTTGAAATAGAAAACTTCGTCGTTTGATAAGAAAATATTGTATTACTCAAGTGAAAGAAAGTAAAATATCGCAGAATTAGAAAAAAATCCAAGGAATACGAGAATAGAATGGATGGTTACAGAAACTTTATATCCTTTTATTGTAGAGCAGACGGTGTTTAATGAAACATCTGCAGGCTTTAATACAATAGACCAGACAAGTAAATGTTGTTGCTTAGACAACGGTTTAGTTTTCAGAACTGGAATTGCTACTTTATTTTGTGTAATGCAAGTTGTACCGTCTAGGGCTTGTCATTGTGCAGGATAACCGCAAGGGAACAGCGGCCCTTATATCCAAAAACTGTATGTAAAAATATTCAAGGAAATCTTAAATTTATTTTCTACATTACCCTTCTTCCGTGTTTTATTGGATACAGCCAATTTTTAACAGTTTCCATAGTTTCTTGTTTCATGCGTTATGCTTTCAATTCTTCCCAGCTACAATAATAGGATGAAGAATTCACAGCTAACTACAGTTACTTCTTCTTTCCAGTGTCATGTCAGGTCCCCCCAACGTTGAATATCACCTAAGAATAGACATCTTTGTCCCCGGCAGCCCGAAAAAGATCTCCAACACCCCTTATGCCAGTCCAATCACGTATATTGCGGAGATTTGCATCTTGCCAACACCTCTTCGCCCTCTATTTTGCCTTGGATGATCAGGTGCAGTGCAGGTGCAATAAGAGGAGCAAAGTTCTTAGATGAGCAAAGTACAAATTACTGCACCTGCAACTGCACAGTTACTACAGTATGGTAAAAAATGTACATTTTCAGTATAATCATCTTGAAACTAAATGCACTTTTCTCCCAGTAGAAATATTCCTCAAGGTCTTTTTCAAAATACTGCTCTACAGTCGTCCTGACAATATCTTTCGAGTCGATATTTTCCCGTCAATATCTTTTAGGGTATGTAGCGCGGCCATTGCAACTGCTGTTGTGTATATCAGCGCATTGTCCTAATGAAAGCTTTGTCGTGGGTAGTTGACGTCTTCTGTCGAAGACCTTCCAACATTTTTCCTCCATTGAACTCAATAATTCTGAGATTCCGTATTCATCACATTTCGAAAGTCTGGGAATCCTTATTGATGAAAATAAGAGTTGACGTAATCGAGTCTCACAATTAAGCCGCAAGATCTTTGTTGTCCAAATTCTCTTAATGGGATACGTAACTTTCTGCCTGTTTTGAGTCTAATACTGCCATCTCAATATGTTGCGCTTCAAATTCTTGATTGTGGTGACGTGTGTTGTTTGGATGCGAACAAGGAGTTGTTAAATAAGTTGGAGAGATTTCGAAACGTTTGTATTCGATGAACATTTAACCTAAAAACCATGTGTCACACTTTCGAAACAAACTTCAATGGCTAACATCAGGCAGTAAAGGAGCTTTCATATTATTTTTGGCGTGTTAAACAATTTTCACTTTCTCTCATATCTTCACGTAAAATTCCAGTTTTTTTTCAGAATACGGACATTCTGTTAGATCAAGCAATGAGAATTAGTTTTCATACCAATGCATCACACCACCTCGTTTTTCATTTGCGGTTTTTTCATACCAATGCATCACAACATGACATTTTTCATTTGCTGTTTTCTCGGTACAACTGTGGAACGAATTTCCAAGATTTATCAGAGGTGCACCACGGATTCTGATGGGATTGAACTGATTTATGCCTCTGTTGAGTATTGACATAGCCTCAATAAAAACAACAACAACAACATGAAAAATGGGCAGAGAGCTTTTGAAATTAACTTGGTTGTTTATAATATTTAGACTTAATTAAGTTTACCTTTTCCCCTGACTTTGCTAGCCACTACTCTCCCCCTTCTTATTTACCTATTACAATTAGAAAAATGTATTTTAGACTTAACGTACTTCATTTTTACCTGGCGAAGAAGACGGAGGATTTTGAAACCGGTAGTGCGCTCAAATAAAACAGTGGTTAATACAAAATAAATATTTTATTTACTGTATAAAAACATATTAATATGACACCACCAAGTAAAACAAACATTTTTTCTTCGATTCAAGAAACAATTCTTTTCTTTTCGTTGAAGTTTGCTTGGGAAGCATTTAAACCCATGAGACCACTCGAGTCGATAGTATGAATACTAGTGAAAATAATATATTAGAATTCCTTACTATGAGAAAGTATTGAATTCCAGCCGTAATAAAAATTTTACCAGAATCATGCAAGCTTAGAAAGTACGAGTAATATTCAAGATTTTTCTTCTTGAACCTTTTTTGAGAAAAGAAATCTCACCAAAATGTCGACAAATGGCGCGCTATCATAAGGCAATATGTTACAATTGCCAGACCAATATACAAAGAGAAAAACTTTAAAACTTAAGCCATTTATAGTTATTTTGATGCTTTTACCAAGAAGAGAATAACGGGCTTACTTCCTTCCATGCGGGAAACATAATCTTGTCGAGTTGAAGAGATTCTTGTAAAAAGAGAATTTTGAAAATTTCGCTGAAAACGAAGGTTTGAAATGAAAGAAAAAAACTTTTCTCCGTTAGAGGTTTATTTATTTGATAGTCTCTATGTGATTTTCAGTAATTTTGAAAAGTTTTTATATATACTGTTTTAAACTTGGGGGGGGGGGGGGGGGAATAAAATTTTATTATAATTGAATAAATATGTTAAAAAAAAATCCTCGAGTTGTTAGTTATTATTTTCGTAAAAGAGCTGTGAAATTTATAAAATGAACACGGAAGGATTTTTAAATATCATCACGGAATTTCCTTTTGGGATAGGCAGAAGAAAATTATCAAAAATTTCTATCACGATAAACTTTTTCTTCTCCAAATCAATAATACATCATCTCAAACAACATATTCTGTTTCTTACTTTTACCATTCCTTTTTTCAAAATTTCAACCACTTGGTTCAACCATGCTTACTGCGGTTTTCCTCTATATTTACTCTCACAATTAAAAAAAATATATCCACTTTGCACGGATTTCTCCTGTTACACAAAGAGGGTCTGATTCTATCGTTAGCTTATTCGTTAGGAAGAATATCAGCCAGGATTCTTCTCATACTGCTAGGCGGTACTAAGAATATATCAACAATATCATTAAGTTGGTTCAACATCTCTATACCACTAATGCTTGTACTATAAATTTGTTAAGTCGGTTTTTTCGAACCCATTCGTTCAGCATGACACAACAAGCTCTTTTTAACTCTACTTACCATATTAATTTTCGGTTGAATCATTCAGCTTCTTTTGTTTAACAGCCACGTACTGAACTATCATAGTACTATCCGTTTATCGTGTTGTTCTCATCTAAATAGTAAATAATGTAAATGCCAATAAAATTCCAGAAAACATCAAATGCGGCGGACCTGATACGAGTATAACCAAGTGCATCCGAGAGACAACTTAATTCGTAAAATCTTTGTAAATAACATGAAGTGTATATGATATAGCTTCACTGGGCAAGAGATAAAATTAATTAATTTCTCTTCTTGATAAAATAACAGCAGCAATACAATGCTGTTATTACTGCTGTTAAACCTCCATATCCAAGTTAGTGAAACTACCTCGACAAAGGGACGATGACCTATGTAGTCAAGATAAAAAGACACCTGTTTTCCAACTCAAAGGTTGTGGGTTTGATTGTGTAGCATACAGAATTTTTGAAAGGGTTTCAGTCTGGTTCTCACTTAATACTTGCTTAAAGCCTTGCTGGTTGGTTGAAAGAAAACTGTCGTCGATAGTAAATATCATTTACATTTTTTTTTATTTATAGATACACCTTTAAGAATAATTATTTGTATTGTGTTACACTTTCTTTATAAGACTTATTGCGATATGTTAATCACTTCTAACAAACAAGAAAGATTTTAAAGACGCCTTGTTTTATTTTATTTTTTTAAATTTGAAATATTTTTTGCACATGGTCAAACATGCTATATTGCTATTCAGCAATTTCTCCCAATCAACAAGCTCGTCTTGGATACATTTAACTGTTCAATCCATGATAGATTTCACAAAATATAAATATAATAAATTCGTTTCAATTTAAGCTAGAAAAAACAAGGAAATTACATTATTTTTTTAATAAAATAAATAAAACGCTTGTTTTTTCAAATTTTGTATTCACCACTGTTTAATTTGAGTTCACTATCAGTTTCAAAGACCTTCATCTCTCTCGTCAGGGGAAGATGAACTAAATTACGCAGAAAATATTTTTTGTCTAATTGTAGGAGGTACATGAGAGGGGAAGGGGTGTAGTGGCTAATAAGGGGAGGAGAAAAAAAAGTTGAAAAGATTACAAAATGCTTATTGTAGGTATCGTTTCAACATTTCCCCCAGAGGACGCATCACCCCTTTTTTGAGAGCTTTTAAAATAATTGACATGAAACAAAGACGGTTTCTTCACTTAAGCGTACTCATGCATAAAATTACCAGTACAAAAATGCCACTTTATCTCTTCAAAAAACTTAATTGGGCTGGAAACTCTCACGGCTACGAAACTAGAAGCAGAGAAACTCTTTTACTAATCCCAAACCATAATGTAACACTATTCAAGGGATCCTTCTCATACTCAGCCAGCAAATGCTGGAATGAATTGCCCCAGACCTTGAAGGAGCGGGTGAATAGTTGTACCTTCAGAGATGCTCTAAAGTGTTATCTTCTGGGTGGTTAATGGGTTTCTTAGTGGTTAATAGGTCTCTTATTTGCTTTTTTTTTTCATTCTTATATTACTGCTTGACTATTTCAATGTATTGTGTCGTAGTTTTATTTTATGTGTGAACATCATTTGTCATTTTACTTTCATAAAATTTGGACTTTGAGGCTTTTCTTTTTTTCGTTTACAGTTAACCTGAGGTGGTATAGGTGCGTTTACTTTTTATTCTGTCTACTGCCATACGTCTTTTTGTTTTTTAATCTAGATATGCGGGGGTGTGTGCTGGAAGCCTCCCGATGCCCTTGCGGTTGGGCTCGCCCTACATTGGTGGGGTGTATCTAGGCCGGGGGAATGTTTGTGGGATGAGCCTGGACCTTTTAATGTCTTCTCTCTTGATTTTTTTTTGTCATCTATTTATTTTCTGTTTTTTTTTCTCTTCATATTCTACATGTTCAAGGGTGTGGGCTGAAAAACATCTGGTGTCCCCGTGGCTGGGCTTGCCCTATATTGGTTGGATGTATCTTGGCCGGGGGGGTGTTATTAGATGAGCCCAGACCTTTTGATAGCTTCTGTTTTTTTAATGTATTATCTTTTTAATGTGTTCTTGAAATATATCTTAATGTAATATGTATAGTACATACTATGTTGCTATCAATAAACCTGTATTTATTTATTAGGTAGACGTCAAGGTAGCTTTTGAACGGGAAACATATTAAGCAAATAGCCTCAATAACAATAACTGACTCATAAGGCATTGAGGCTATCTTAAAAACTGATAAATAGCCTCAATAATAACAAACTCCATTTTTCACTCCTATTACCCAATGTCAAATAATAAATTTTGCACATATTCTGTTTTCAATGCATTCTCAGCTTCTTTCATTCTTTTTATTTTTACATTAGTATGAATTCATACCAGAAGGCATTGAACTGGTTGAATGTTAGAAATATACACCAAATTCATATACTGTCTCTATTGTATAATATCCTTAACTGTCCCGCCGCACCCTCTAATCTCGCCGAAAATTTTCAGCGTCTCTCCAATCATGTATTAGCGCTATGCTCAAACAGAGATTGTTTATTGGCCTTTCCAGTTCACCGTTCCTCTTTCTTTACGTCGTCCTTTACTGTTCATGCAGTGAGACTCTGGAATCAGTAACAAACCAATATAAGACTCGCTCCGTCCTTGGGATGCTTTAAGAAGCGACTGAAAAAACTCTTAATTTCTAGTCAGTAAAATAACGTGTTTCATTCCTGATTTTTCTTTTCCTTTCCTCTCCACCATCCCTTCCTTTCCTTTTGATTGATGATATCTCACTTTATATGAAAAATAATGTTCGGGTGATTGTCCGTCTTTGTGGGGTTCGTGGACATGTGCTCACGTACATGTTTATGGATTTCGTGGGGATGGATTGTCATTTGAATGATTTATGCGACCACGTAACTTGCTTCATTTACTTTGTCTGGTTGGTTGGAAGAGATTGCCAACTGGCAATAAACCCACCAGATTGTTTTTGCAATAAAAGTGTTAAATAAATAAATAAAAGTAAAGCTGCATAAATATTTTTAAAATAATAAGTTTTTCTATACAAAACTTCAATGTTGAGACGAATCAAGCCAATACAGGTTGACTTTAAAATCTGCGTGATATTTATTGAATCATTAACTATATTATGTACATCATAGTCGTCATCTAACGAAATATACGTTAGAGCCCAGTAATAGAATAAGAGACGACGCGACGCGTTGAATCTGGTATCGACTCCATGCGTTCATGTATCATTTGAGAAGAGAAACATATAGTTTCTTGCACCAAAAATTTGTACGTTCTCGAGGGGAATTGGTAATTTTGTTATATGACACCTTTAAAGTCAAACTATGTCTATCAAGGTATCTCTTTAACACGTGGAGAGCGATAAGTGAGCAGCTTTTGGAGGTCTCTACATACGCGAATGACTGATGTGATATTTGGCGTGTGCTTGATGACAAGTTTTTTTTTAGAGATAGTATTACGATTATGATTTTGTAGTTGGTAATATGAGATTAAGCCTCTTCAGATCTGGCGTCCATTATAATAGACAAATAGTTCATATGCACTTTGTATACCACTTTGTGGTATATCTATATTGTATGGTAATAAATTTGATACTGTATTATCGACTTTGAACATTTTGGGCGCCATCTATCTAAACAAGTACGGCATAATGTTGCATTTAGTGTAAATAATACACTCACAAGCAAGAATATTTTTTTAAAACCTTAAAATTATTTCAGGTCTGAAGAGGTTAAGTATATGTAAGGATGTGAATACAGAGAGGGAATGTTTCAGCTGGGTGTGTTTGTGAAATATTTAGGGAATTAGACAGATTTTTTGTTGTAGTTTATTATATAGTGTGAAATATGGCGGGGAAATTGTCAAGGGACTGTTTCAAAGGGAAGGATATTTTGTTTGTATATAAAAAAAACAACATATGCCCAAAATAAAATTACTAAAAAATACGCAAAAAAGTAGTGTGTAAAACAAGGATGATGGAATATCAGGTAAAACATCTTATGCCACTGAAAGGAGTTCAAATGTTTTTTAATTGTTTTTTGAAACATGTCAATGATACGAGTAATAAAATTTTGTTAGTAAATAATAAAATAAAATAATAGAATTTCGAATTGTTAAAAAGAGTATTTCATCTACTCGTATTTTCTTAATTACCTACACAACAATTTAACAAGGAATCTTCTTCATTTAATGAAAAAACCCTTGTCTAATCAGACCTTCAGATAATTTCCCAATCTGTGCGTAGAAAAAATACTAAATCAAATTAAAAACGACATTGTTAATTGCTTCGAAAGCTTTGATCCAATTTGAAGACGATTCAATATTGCCTTCATTTTCAAAATCATAATAAGGTTTTAATCGAGTAATTTTAGTAAAACTCTTTTATAATCGAAAAACGCTGTATACCATAAATCAAAACAAAAAATATTTTAAATTACAACAGTATGATAAAAATTATAATTACGAATCAATCAATTCATTTATACTACTTATTCGCACTTATTACTGCTTTTGCTAATAAATTAATCGCAAAAACTTAAAAAAGTATAGTGCTCAGGGCGATGCTGTAACTAACCTTATTGTACGTAAGTTAAGTCTGGACATTGAAAGGGTGATATACTCGTAAATGTGATGAGGCACATGGCTGCTTAGTACACGGTTCACCGGTTTGAACCCTCACCGGTTCGAAGCTTCACCGGTTCGAACCCAGCGGTGTGCTACTCCCATCAAATGACACAGGCATTTTTTATGCCTTGTATTCGAGGGTATAAGCTTACCTATACCTTTGGTCATATCGATTCTTTAAAAAAATGGAAACATGTCAGTGTGCTCTGATCGTCTCATTTCGACATGCCATCGGATCCAGTGCAGTGGTATAGTCTGTGAGTTTGCTGGTGTCCAACACTCACTGAAAAACAAACTCCGTGGCACAGTTTTACTTTGCAACATAATTGGTGTTGCAATGGCGAGGAGATCCTCGACAACGAGGCTCAGAAACGACGATAAATGTGATGGAAAGGTGCACTTTGCGTGTAATATCTGATGTTATTATATTACATAGAGTAAGAAATGTTGATTGTATTGATGCATATTTGTTAGATATGTATGTTTTATGTAGAATTAAGGAAATAATTTTAGGATAATTCGATCACATTGAAAAAATAAGTTGCGAAGAACTTAGATAACTGTATACGAGTATATCTAAGAAAAATACAGAGTGGGGAAGAGAAAGACTGAGGAAAAGTAGAAGCATAGTTGGAGAAATTTCAACTCCAGTGTGTATGATGAGGTGTATGAATGTGAACGAGGAAAGATCCGAGGAAAATAAATCAATACCAGAGAAAATGTCTTTAAATAATTATTGACCTCTTATTCGTCCCGAGTTTTATTGAAAAGGCATAAATAACCTTATAATTTGGTGGCACAACATCCCTAGAATCAAATGATTCCTACTTTTAATTAACAAAGTTTACTAGTCCTCAAGTTATGTTTTATTGTACTTGAAGGTTAAAATTGGCCATTATTTTCGAAACAACCTAATAATAAGACATACAAAGATCAATTCAGAATCCAAGTTTTTGTTCTGTAGAGATCAATATAGACTGCGGTTAAAGAAATATTGGAGACAGAAACTCCGAGTGTGAAATATTATCACTGATGTCAAAGATATTCAAATCATACATAGAAATTGAAAATTATCGAAGCTCCATGCCGCATAGTAACCGAACGCTTTTTTTAAGCAAAAACCACTAAGATTGATTAACCTTTCCCTTCCTATGCTAAAAAAAATCGCGCGTTATGGTGCTGTGTATTCAATACACATGTAAGAATGAGCGATTTAAAATCGGAAAAATAAGAATATTCATAGCCAATCGCTTAAATTAATTAAATTTGAAGTCGAAAGTGACAATATTTGAAATTTAATTGCTGAAAACATGAAAAAAACCTCGGCTGACGATCACAAAACGGGTGCAGAAACCACCTTAAATGGATGCGTAAGAGCTACTGAAGCGAGAGAAGCGAGTGAACTGAGATTCTATTTCTTGCGTTCCCATATACCGAGTGAGAGTGAGATGTAAATAGCGTCGCTTCTTCACCCATAGCGATTTTTTAGAATGAATATACCTACGTCACACACTGGAACACGTTTGATTGTATTGATGAATTTATTCCCGATTTTCACAAAATATCTCTGATGTGGCCGATAAGCGTTAATTATTATTAATATTATTTTTTCATTCAATGTGTAAATGTATTACGGAGGAATACCTAAAATCTGAACCCAGTATTTATTATATTTATAGAGATATTAAAGTTTTTAGAAGCAATGTGTACTAGTTACACATCACAGGGAAGGAAGGGTTAAATACATCCGTTAAATGTTTCACTACTCATTCATTTCTCGCCTAAAATGATCTAACCTATTCCAATTACTGACTGGCGCTACGCTCAAGAAGGTATTTTGTTATATCTTGTAATATCCAGTTCCCTTCCCTTCCTTTTTATGTCGTCTTTAACTGTTCAAGTAATATAGAGTTATCCACTATCGTAAAGCTCGCATCCTTGTTGGATTGCTTTTGAAAGCGACTTAAAACACATTATTTCTCGCTTCAAGTGACGTATTTCTCTTCCAAAGGCGCTTTCCTTTTTCCTTTGCCGATCTTTTTACTTTTTCCGGCATTTGATAGCATGTCAATTTTTTTCTTACTAATGATTATTTTGCGATTTGAACCTAGCAATAATTAATTATTGTAACATTTATTTGGTTTTTACAGATTGGTTCGTAACAGTAAAATGGGCTTAAAAAATCGGTAAATAAAGGGAAGTATATTACATACATACAATCCATATCGAGCTAGGCAGAGAGGACAGAGCAAAATACTATCCTATTTCGAAACAGTTCTTTAGCTTCTTATACATCCATACACCTCATACAACTTCTATGATTTCTCTGACTTTCTACATACCCTTATTTTAGAATGTCATTCACTTGATCCAAACATACTTTTTTGGTCTTTCTTTCACTCGCATCTCAGCGTGCTCTTCTTCATCTTACTTAACACATCAACCTTAAGTTAACATTCATCTCTTATCACTTCGTTCTATTGTAAATTCTGTCACACATCATCATTCCATGTATTCTTCTTAACACCCGCTTTTTAAGTATTAAAAAAAACGTTTTATCCATATTTCCAAAACATTCGGGCTAGTTCCAGAGCGTTCCTTATTAGGTTTGGTTTATTTGATACTATTCAATAGCATCATATGAAGTTGAAGTCATTCGTATCTTAGATGGTAAAATATTTGACTTCTGCCCAAGAGTTTTGGGTTCGATTCCTGATGGTATCCGAATTCTTTGAAAAAGAGTGTTCCAGTCTGTTAAATATCTTCTGAACACAATTTTGCGCGCTACACGTGTACGAGTATTGTAGTCACTTTACGTGCGGTAGTATCACCAGCACGTCGTTAACGAACTGCAAGTTCTGTGCCTAAGGTGCATGACCGCGCTGTTACGCACTGGACTTCCGTGCGTAAAGTCTCCGGTTCGAATCCTGCGATGTCCTACTCTCCTCGAATGACACAGGCATTATTTATATCTTATATTTGGTAATAAAATATGCCTATGACTTCGGTTATAATTATTATTGCAAAATAATAAGAAAAAAAACATGCCGGTGTGCTCCGATCATCTCACTTTGGTGTGCCATCAGATACACAGTACAACGATGTAGCTGGTGAATTTGCTGGTGTACAACGGCAGAGGTTAGTTTTTCAACTCAATTGACGTTGTAATGGCCATAGAATCTTTTAACACGAGCCCCAGCAACGGCGACGGCGGAGCCGAAGACAATGCTTTCTCCCGGCTACATTCTTCTTAATGTTGATTTCTTGAATTCGGTTATGTAAAAGGGTATTATACGAATGACTTAATCTGAACAATAAGCAAAATCATTAATTACATGATTTAAAAAAATAATCTTTTGCTTTGAATTATATGGATTATATTTTAAATTGATTATCAGAAAAAGGTGAGGTATGAAATATTTTATAAAAGGCCCAAAAGTGTTGCAAAATATTTCACAACGCCATTATTACACTGAATTTCTCCGTTAATACCATTATAATTTGTAACAAGTAGAGAGGCTTACATTTTAAACGGGCAGGGTGTCGAAAAGGTTTTTTTATATAGAAATTTGTATTAAATTACAAAACTCTAAGGCCCGAATTCTCAGTCCAGCCCTAACACTTAATACTCTAAGTTGAAGGGTAACCACTGTACTTATGATTGCGTAAACATATTTAAAAAGCGCCTCGTTATAATGAAAAAAATTATGAAATTAATGAATCAAAAACACGGATATGTTGAAGAGTTAAATCTTAAAGCTTAAAGACACTTCAACCTAAAATGCTCTTCATCAGAATGATAAAATAAATAATAAAAATGAATGCATGAACTTTAAAGGTACTTCATTATAATGATTAATTCAACAATTATAAAAAAAACAAATCCAGAAATCAAATTTGTTGAAGGATAACCATAAGAGTAAAAGTATGAAATAACCTTAAAGGTGCTTTAACGAATTGAATTATTACCATATGTGTATCTAATTAATAATTGGGATATATTGAAGAGCAACTCGACCTAAAAGGTGCTTTAACAATATGAAAAAATCAAAAATTTTAATAAACGAATTAATTTGTCATAAAATGAGAAGGATAGAAATTATACAAATGAATTAATGAACATTAAAGGCGCTCCATTAGAATGAAAAATACCTCTCTAATCTACAAACATCCAACATGATTTCCGTAAGTTTCAGCCCTGGGCAAGTTATGATTAAAATTTAAATATCAATACTTCTTTACTTTTCGAAATACAAAAGATTAGAGGGAGATGTTAATGTAATATCAATTATTTAACACAAACGAGATGGCATTCAGAAGCAATAAAAGTTTGTTTTAACACGTTATAAAAATAACATATTTCAAAATATTTATTGATATGCTACCCTCATTTCATCTGAATTGGCGATGCGGACACACACAGACGGCAGAACGTGGCCGGAAGAAAGGACTCCTTCCTATGTATAGATTTTTTTCATTATCAAGGAAATAAAGAATTAGTTTTATTAAGATCGTTAATTTAAAATAGTTTTCTCATTCAGGGTAAAAGTTCATTGTTAGAATCAATGGTTCTACTTTATGAAAGTTTTCGTTTGTTTATACTCGTACATTTTTCTTTTTCCGTAGAAAGTTACAAAGATTTTTAATGTCATTAATGTTGACATCACATACTATATAACATAGTCTAATACGTAAAATGTTTGACTTACACTTGGTAGTTTTAATTATTATTATGAAAATTGTACCTGTATGGTAAAGAGTTTGTATTTGTACTTATTTCAAACATTCGTATAATACCCTTCCTAAAACACTGAATTGCTTAAACAGATATGTCAAAAAACGTGGCTGGGAACCAATATTGTCTTCGCCTCCATGAGTCAAGTGTTCGGGATAAGAACAACATAAGTAGATTCAGAGCACACAGTTCGTCGCCGTGCGTGTTGAAAATACTACCACATGTGTTGAGACGATATAGTACATATATGTATTTTTATTTACATACAAACAAAACTTCTCAACGATGTTCTTCAAGAGGACAAAAGTTGCACACTGGCGTATAAACAAGCGGCAAAACCGCAAAGTAACGTGGGTTCACCCCGAGCCAGCTCCCCCAAAATCTCTCACAAACATACAAGACGTGCTTGACGTGCTGGGCTCGAGCTCGCCTTTGACCTTTTGGGCCGCCGAAACCCTCTCATCCCTCCTTCTCCTGGGTGAGGTCGAAATCACTGATCTCGGGGAGCCCGAGTTTGAGACTAGTTATGGGGAAACCATCTTTCCGTCTCACTCCCCCCAAGGTCACCAAAAACGAAGAAGTCAGTGAGAACCCCCTGGTCTCCCGCAAACCAGCCCGATACACAAACGAGGAAGTCAGTCGACTCTCCCTCATCACCCCTCCCAGAAACAGGAGTTATTGAAATTCCGATACCCGTCACCTCTGCGCCTCACCCCTTCTCACCAGCCCTGTCGTAGTGTTCCGGCATGGACTGGCAGATGGCCTCAAACCCTCGTAAAAGGGTCCAAAGGTCACTATAGAGCCCTACAAAGAAGCCATCGGCTTCTTTCAAACCGACCGCTTCCGAGAAGCAGAAAAGGCCTAGCCTATCGAGCTCATCTTCTCCAACCACACTGGCTTCCCCCAAACTGGCTCCATATCCAACCAAGTCTGATCGTATTCCGCCTATCTTATTGCGAGAGGCGGAAAATACGCGGTGCTCAAAAGCAAGCTCCACGCGACCAGCATGCCTTTCACAGCAAAGGCCCTCAGTTACAGCGACCTTCGCACCCAGACCACATCTGTTGATGCGTACCATCTGCTGGCCAAAGAGTCCAGCCACCTCAACGTGCCATACTATACATACCGCAAGAGACCCCTCCTCGTTGTCCTAAGCGTCGTCCATAGCTCCTTCGGAGTCGAGGAGATAAAGGAAGAGCTGATATGCCGTGAAAAGAATGGGAAGACTTTTGTCCTTAGGATGAAAGACCGGGAGAGAAAAGCCCTCCCGTTGGTGATCATCAAGCTCACCAAATCCCTGGAAGGGTGGGGCATATACCATACAACGACCGGCACGAGATCTTTGATATGAAGACCTCCGTGGAGGAGTTCAAAAAATTCAACTCTGCAAGACAGTGCTACCACTGTAAAACAAAATCCACAGCGCTGGCAGCTGTCACGCCCCCCATATTTGTGTCAAATATGAGCAAAACCACAGAACAGCCGAACGTAAAAAGCCGCGTGACGTTCCCGCTGTTTGCGCGAACTGCAAAGGTGCATACGCAGCAAATTACAAAGGCTGTCCCGTCTTCCCAAAATCACGAAACCAAACACGGGGCCACCCCCTCCCCTGCATTACCTCCGACCGCAAAAAATACCAGGAGCTTCCCTCCTCTGGCAAAGCCAGTGTCGAGTGCCGAATCTCCCGCGATCTCCTACGCGAATATAGTGAGACACGCTCGTCCACAACCCTCTCAACCCACTCGCGAATACCCGTCGCAGGAACACATCGCGACGATTATAAAGAACCTCGACGCGGCCATGACAGCGGTCCGCGAGGCACTAAACGCTCTTGCACACTAGCACGCCACCTGCCTAAATCTGCAAAGATAGGCACACGTATTATTCCCCATATTTGTCTATGTAATATATATCTTACGGGTCACAGCGTTTTCCTCCCCGTCTTCATAGTCTGTATCATAATATTGTATATATATCTCCATCCTTTCTCTCTGCATACATATATTTTAACGTTCGTGACATATAAAAATATAAGTATATTAATATCTAACGTCTATGTATTTTATGATATTAATGCATGTACCAAATCCTATCCTTTTCCTCTCTAAAAAGTTTTTTACACCACCACCCAAATATCCAAAATAAACAACCCAAGTCCGTTTCACAATATCAGATGAAGGAGTAAGGTGTCCTAAAATCGGACTGACACTCCAAATATACTCGTAAATTACTAAGTCGAGAATTTGTGTGTAGATGATGTTGAGTTAGGGTCTTTATCTGGTATTTCATGAATCTTAGTTCTAGACATTTCATGTCTAACTGACTGACTATTTGTAATTTGCTTTCATTGCCCTTGCGAGAGATGTCGTTTTTCATTGAATTTAATTATTTGTTTTTTATTTCTGTACTATACTATACATTGCTTTATCCATGCATCATATTTAAAAGATATATGTATCCTAAATTATTATTTCTTTTAGAAGATATTTATGACTTATCTTTTATTTAAAAATTGTTACTGAGATAAGTAAAGAAAACTAAAAATTCGTTTTATTTTTTAATTAATAAATAACAATGTAACGTCACTCTGTTACAAAAACACTTAATGATTTTACGTCAGCGCATGCACAACAAAATCAACATTTCAGATGTATTAAGGTTGACAATAAATTCACCAGGAAACAAACATGAAACACAGTTTCCACTACACGAACACCAAAATTTTTTTCTCCTTCTTTAAAGTTCCTCTCTTCTTGGGAGTTTGATAATTATCAGGGCTATTTTGATCTTTGAAGCAACAGTTCTGAACAAATATATCCTACTACAAATGAAACACTTCCATAATTCTTCAACCAGGTGATGCGTCTTCTTTCTGCACTTCCTCTGTGCAAAATTTTCTTCCAACAATATCAATGGATCCTTTAAGTATATGTCCACAGTATTCTAACTCTCTCTCATTTTGATGCTGAGAAGTTTAAATGTTTGTATCCGTTTCAGGATGTCATCATTGCCGTTTCAGAATGTCATCAATTCACGAGGCTTTGAGTATTCCTCCAAAGCTTCTAATTTCTTTATGATTTGAGTAAGTACCATGTTTCAACATCAAAAAGAAGTGTGGAGAAAATGCTGCAATGCAAATTTCGTATACATGTCGAGATTGAAATTTTCGAAAGATCCTGCATTTTGAAAAATACAATTTCCAATCTTTATTTGATCTCTTAAGACATTCATTCAGTCAGCATTCTCGATATTTATTCAATTGTATTGAATAACACTTTTGCTGTATAAACTACAATGGCTTGGTGATTTATAGCCAATCTAACACATCGATAAATAAGTCCCGGGACTTACTACTAAAACAACATTTGTTTGCTAAAATTCTTCTTTATTCATCAACATAGTCTCCTTCAAGAGCGATACATTCATTCCAACGCTTTCCTAACTTTTCTATGCCAGCTGTGTAGAACGATTTATCTTTGATTTCAAAATAGGCGTTGGTTTCGGCAATCACTTCTTCATTGGAGCCAAATCTCTTTCCCTGGAGCATCTTTTTGAGGTCTGCGAACAGCCAATAGTCGCTGGGGGCCAAATCTAGAGAAAACGGTGGGTGCGGAAGCAATTAGAAGTTCAACTCATGCAATTTGGCCATCGTTACCATCGACTTGTGACACGGTGCATTGTCCTGATGAAAGAGAACTTTTTTCTTCTTCATATGGGGCCTTTTTTTTGCTATTTTTGCCTTCAAACGCTCCAATAACGCTATGTAATATTCGCTATTGATGTTTTTTCCCTTTTCAAGGTGATCGATAAATATTATACTATGCGCATCCCAAAATACGGAGGCCATAACCTTCCCGGCCGACTGTTAAGTTTTTGGTCGTTTCGGACGACATTCACCGGCTGCTCTCCACTCAGCTGACAGCCGATTTGATTCCGGAGTATAGTGGTGGATTCAAGTTTCATCCATTGTCACATCTCGACGCATAAACTCCTGTTTATTTCGCGTTAACAGTGCCAAACAGCGCTCTGAATCATCGATGCGTTGTTATTTCTGTTCCATTGTGAGCAAACGCGGCACTTATTTCGAAAAAAGCTTTTTCATGACCAAATGTTCATGCAAAATAGTGTAAACACTACCAAATGATATCTTCAAGATGTCAGCTATCTCACGCAACTTTACTTTGCGATTTTTCATCACGATTTTGAGTTTTTTTTAATGTTTTATGGTGTAACAGTCTCATTTGGACGACCAGAGCGTTCAGCATCATTTGTGTCTGTACGACCGCGTTTGAAATCAGCATATCACCGACAAATTGTTGTTTTCGACGGAGCTGAGCCCGGATAACAATTTTCAAGCCATCGCTGAGTTTGAACGATATTTTTTCTCATTACAAAGCAATGTTTTATCAATACACGAAATTCGGTATTTCCATTGTTTTGAAAATAGCAAAAGTAGCGTCACTAAAACCACTGTAACTCAATGACACAATGTCTGAATGTCATGAAAGTTTGACACGTAACTTCTAAAGGTTGGTACTAACTGAGAATGGTATGGATTTGTTATTAGAGGCGCCATCTGTTGGTTAGTCCCGGGGTGTTGTGACAATATCTCACAACAAACCAGAAAGATGTTTAAGAGGCTTTTAATGAAAATCAGACTAGATGTTTTTTTAAATATTTTATTTTTTATTTTTTTAAAGAATAGATATGACCGAAGTCATAGGTATCCTTATACCCTCAAACACTAGGCAGAAAAAGTGCCTTTGTCGTTCGAGGGGAGTAGCACAGCGTGGGGTTCGAACCGATGACCTTCCGGGCGGAAGTCCAGTGCGTTACTGCGTGACCATGCACCTCGTTAATATATAACGTTCAAACGGGAATCACATTCCTAACCCCTGGCATGGAAGATAGTTTTTAAACAACTAGATCACGGAGGGCCTAGTCAGTAAGACGGGCCTAGTCAGTAAGAAATATTTATTATCGGACTCACTTAGATTTTTTTCAATTATTATTAATAACATAGCTAGTTTTCTTTTACCCTTTCTGACAATTGTAAATTTTGTTTTTGGTATATTCATATTTACGAAACAGAAATGCAAACTCATTCATCTGATGTATTTTTAATTCGACAATGTGAGGAGATGATTTATTCAAAATTGATTGATTTATTTTCATTTTATAAGTTGTTTGTTCCACTCGATTTTATAACCCCTGCTATTATTATTGAATTTAAAATTTATGGCGCCAGTATGCAATAAATTCTAAGTGATATAAAAGTTTCCAGATTCATTCTTGCGTCGCGGACGCTTTTGAAAGCGATTGAAATATCGCCGAAACTTCAATTGTAAAGAAAGTTATAAATTATGACTTCACTGACATGAATCACATATGAATTTTAACAAAATACAACGACACGACATATCATAAACAATTCCGCCTTTAAGGGAAAACTTGGTTTTTTCTGTGTCGACCCTTGTTTATTGCACACTATGTTAATATTTTTCTGTGTCGACCCTTGTTTATTGCACACTATGTTAATATTTTTCTGTGTCGACCCTTGTTTATTGCACACTATGTTAATATTTTTTTTCAACAAAATCCGTAGTAATAAATAACAATACATATATATTTTCACGAAACTTGGGGTAATGTTTCAAAACATTTTTTTCCACACATATTTAACTAAAATATATTATCGTTAGTGCCTATTCGTACAATATTTATGGTGGTGTATTTTAAATTTAAAAACAATGTGATACTTCACAGGAAGTTTCTTTGAAAAAATATATTGCGTAGTAATGGGAATAAATACATATCACACAGCATTCCTACAAGCATACCATCACGCCGTTTATCTGTCGGGGTATGCAGAGAGGGCAGACTTCCAGACTCTTCTAAATACATACAATTCAAACGATACCTCTCACTTTTTATACTTTTTTTCTTCAAAATGTTATTCACTTGATACAACCACATTTTACGTTACCTTCCTTGAATACGTTTTTTTATGTTTATTTTGTTAGACGTTGTTCATCAATTCATTCTACATGTCCAAACCATATCAGAGTGATTTTCTTCATCTTATTTTTTTTAACCTGGCGAGTTTATTGCCATGTGGCAATCTCGTCCAACCAACCAGAAAGATTTTTTTATAGGCCCTAAGTGTTAACCAGACTAGAACCCTTTTTAAAAAAATCTGGGTTCCAGCGGGGATCGAACCCGCAACCTCCGGATTGGCATCTTAATACCTCAATGCCTTAAATTTATATGCATTCCTAATCACTTCATTATTTTTTTCTATCGTACATTTTTACCACTTGTATTTTTATCAGTACACGCATTTTTCCAAAATCTTTTCGACTCCTTTCAATTCTTTTCCACGTTCATGTTTCCCCACCATAAATTCAAGTTGGATCTAAAATACTGGTATAAACTTTTGTATTGTATAAGGATATTTAGATACTGTTCGGTTTGGTTGTGTCTGATTGACTTTGTATTGTATAAGCATATTTAGATACTGTTCGGTTTGGTTGTGTCTGATTGACTTTGTATTGTATAAGCATATTTAGATACTGTTCGGTTTGGTTGTGTCTGATTGACTTAAATTTACATCGCTATAGGTCTTCGATATTTTTCATAAATGTTCCATCATCTGAGAAAATAGTACCTCAATGGCAGAATTCTTCAACTTACTCTGATATTTTAGTACTCTTCTATACGTGTCGCACTTATTTTTCCTTTCGCATTTTTCTATCGCAATGACTTTGAATCTCACAACATTCATTCTCAAATAGTTCTGTTCGCATCCCTTAGATAATTTATTTGCCAAACTTTGTAAGTCATCGTCATTCTCCGTCAATCCTTCAATATCATCCACATACAGCAATACCCTACGATGTCATCTGCATACAGCATTGACCTTTGTTGTTTATTCAACACATGCACATATTTAACAACCAATGTGACATAACTCATCCTTGCTTTACACCTTTAAATACAAGCGAAAACAATTCAATGAGAATTCGAGGATAAGTGATTCAGCTTTATAAAAGTGCGAGCTTATAGGAACTTCCGTAATGGTTAGGAACCAGAAAGAACTCGTACTTAACGATGCTCACGTTACGGTCGGGAATTCACTACGGACCAAGTGGAGATTAATGCTCTAAGTCCCGGATATATAAGCTGACAGCGAGAATTTGTTGAAGAGTTTTTGTATTACGCATAAGCTGTGAGCCAATTCACTAGCAATAACAAAGAAAAACGTTTAAATGCAAATGGTTCAGTATTATATTTGTGCCCAGTAAAGTCAAATATCGTTTTTCTAAAAATACTTAATTAATATTTTCCATTTATTTTTTCGACATATTTACATCAGAAAACAAATTATTTCCCTTATTTCTGTATGAAGTAATCTTTCTAAAAATAATAAATATCAAAGATAACTAAAAAACAACAAAGATAAAACCTCATCCATACAAAACCGTGTATCTTTGAATACAAAGACGCTCCATGACTTTCTTGATAAAACGCATGTCTTCCGACATGGAGATTGTGGGTTCGTTTCCCGTCAGAACTCGGATTTGTTTTTTGAAAATAAAAACATTTTATTGCAGAAAGTATAAACAATTGTGCAATGCATCACTAGCCATAAAATAATTCGTTAGTTATACAGAATAGTCAAAACATGTGTATAAAATTATTATTATCATAAATATTTAAAAGAACACTTTTTACAATAACTAAAATAAAAACTTTTTATTTTAGTTATTGATTAAAATATTAAATATTCAGTTGAAATTATTAAATTTTGTAACAGTAAACCGGTAGTAAATATTCAGTTAAAGTTATTAGCTTTTTGTAACAGTAAACAGCAACCTCGCAATTTCAACAGCAAAAGTAATAATACATAATATTGTGATGGTGACCACCATGATGTATGTAAGTGAAACATGGACTTAGTAGAAGAAATATATGAGTAAGATTAATGCTGTTGATACATGCACTAAGAAAAAATTGTGGAGTGTCATTGTTTAAAAGAAGGCGGAATGTAGACGTCAGAAATGATTGCACGAATAAAATGGATATTTTAAATAAGATGAATAGAGGAGCTTTAGATGGTTTGGTCCCGTGGAGATAATGAATGATCTAAAAATGGCAAAGCGAGTATAAAAGTCAGAAGTGCAAGGTGTACATGGAAGAGGGATACCGCGGAAAACAGGGCTGGACCAAATTGACTAGATTAGAAAAAAAGGTTAAGTGAGATGCATGAATAATAGAAGATTGTGCATGACGAGATGTTTGAATGAGGAGGGGGTGATAGTTGTATGCAGGGATAGAAAAAAATGGGAGTCTGTTCTTTCTGCCTTCCCTGCAAGGGTTACATCGTGATGATATGCGTGTATGTATGTTACAATAATCATTTATCCAGTTTCTAATTGCATTCTCCAAGGATTACTGTCTAAAATGATTCCAGTCTGCTATTCACTAAGACCCCAATAACATTAATATTTGACCCCAATAACATTAACTTGTTTTTTTTACTTTTCACCCATAAAGTTTATTCTCTAGCATTATAAATATAACCATCAATATAAAACAAACAAAAAATTGATTTTTCATCACTAATAAATAGATTTTTATTATTTCGACGTATTTCATGAAATAATGACAATTAAACATTGAACAAATGTATATTAAAAAAAATTATACATTATATATACAATAATATATGTATATATTTTAATCATTCATTTATACGGTCCATGGATGAACGGTAAAGCATTGAACTTCCTTAAGAAAGGTCACTGGTTCGAGCCCCACGCTGTGCTACTCCCCTCGAATGACATAGGCATGTTTCCTCCTAGTTTTGGGGGTATAAGTATGACTTCGGTCGTGTCTATTATTTAAAAAATATATATCAACAATGAAATATATATAGCACTCCCTTATCTTATTAGACATTTGCTGTCCTAAGGTGGGCAGGTTTTACAAAACGAAACAAGGAACATTGAAACAAACCTTAGAATTCATAAAATTTTAAAAACTATTATACTTAAAGGTAAAATTAATTCAATACCATCATAATCACTTTACTATTAAAAATAGCATTTAATTCATTACTTAATGTATTTACATTACATTAACTAGTAGGACGTGCTGATGATTATGATTGTTGTTTGGTATTTAAATAAAATACCTCGATTAGCAATGCGGAAAGTGAGAGCGAATAATCAATGAATAGTAAACAGCGATGAATGGTCAAGTGAATAATAATAAGTGCTCTTTATTTACCGATAAGTAGGTATATATACATTTCAGAACGGGGCGCGTGAGTGCGCCCGCAATATATACTTTATCTCACTCCTGCGCGTGCAAAAGTGGTTGCAGACGTTGCGAATAATATAGTGGGTAGATAATTTGTTCACGAAAACGGTGAGACAGCGCGATGCGTTCTCTTTCTACTGTGGAATGTAACGTAAATAGTATTTGCGGGTAAACAATATTAATGTTCTGGTATGCGATCTTTGGACATGTGCGAAGGTCGGTTCGTCGGTCGTTGACCGTGCGTGTTGACAATATTCAGGGACGACGGTATTCCCTACATGGCTCCCCTCCTAGTGGAGCGTAGGGAGCGCGCCCTACGCGAAACGCTAGGTTCCGGTGCATCTGGCGCTTGGACTGGTTATCCGTTTCCCTTTGTCGAAATAGGTACGTGGATAACAGCAGCGAGCGGCGTCTTTTCCCGGATCTGCAGTGTCGTACAGATGGGTGATGAAGCGAGAAGGGGGGGGGTGTATCTAAGTTAAACTTATATTTTTATTGAAACTGTATTACAGTTTCAATAAAACCCTACAGTTTTAACTTACATACATACCACCCCGCCATACCGCTACATATATTATCACGATGTGCCCCTATCGGGATAGGGGGAGAATACAGAACGTAAAACTTTTCTATCTTAAAAGACATCCTTCGCATCTTCCACACCTCAAACAACTCCTACGATTGCTCTAACTTTCTACTTTTCCTTTTTTTTAAAAATCATTATTTTTATCCAACCACACTCTCCTTGGTCTTCCTGTACTACGTGCACCCTCATATTTGCATTGAATATTTGTTTTGTTATTCTTTCATCATTCATTCGATATACATGTCAAATCATTTCAGAGCATAACTCAAATTCATATTTTTTATTTTATTTTTCAAAGTTAACTGCTTACATGCCAATGTTAATTAATAAATAATTAACATTGGCATGTAAGCAGTATTATACAATAGAAAAAAAACCAGTTCAAATCGAATAACACAACAAACCTAAATTATATTATATATTTACAATTCAGTCATTTTATCCCGGCTAGAACAATTTTTTCACTTTTCTCTTGTAAATTGTCAATGTTAAATAAAAATCCATACAATACTCATATTGATTACCCAATATATGCAGTCTTGTAATGCAAGAGTTGTATAAATAATTAGTTGCTACCACTCCACTATGGAACAAAACATTTTGGTAAGTGGGTCTACAAGGAAGTATAGCATGACAAGCTGAGTTAGTTCCGGACTATTAAAATACGAGGTAACAATATTAAACAGTGTTGTGAGGTCAAACATCTTTCTTCTATGTGATAGAATTGTACGCTTCATCACTTTTAACAACATATCATATTCCAACTCAGTTATATGGATCTGCAGTTTAAAGTTTACAAATCGCAAATACGACTGTTGTATTTGTTCAACTTTATCAGCATGGACATTACAGGAGTGACCATGTTACGGAATCGTAATCCAAAATGATTACTATCAGAGAAGTATACAAAATCATGTGTACGGCACCGTTACAAAGACTGTATAAATAGGTGGATGGCTACTGCTTAATGCTCGGAGATTTCGGCTCACGGTGAGAAGTAGCAGGGTGAAGAGATTCCTCTTTATCAAGTAGTAGATGGTCGCAAGTAAAAGGCAGTAGACTGGAGTCAACTGAGAATGTATTTTTTGACTATTGGGCTCCTTATGTGCGGCCAATCGCTCATCGCAAACACCTGGTTTCGCCCGTGCATGCCGTCATAGCTTGCGAGATATCACAATTCTCGCAACTTTTCGCATGCATGGGCCGCCGACTGTTGATACTGTCCACGATGGCCCGCATAAGGAACATTTCAGTTACGGTCGTGACACAGCACGGACCTCAACAAACATAAAATAATGCATAAAAAATACCAATATTACGCAAAATATAACCAAGAATTTATACATGTAAACGTCAAACAGGAAAACATATACCCATCATATTTTAAGTGACGCGTTAGTCCGATACATCATGAATGATTCCGGCGTAGCAAAATCATTACACAGTTCGAGTACAAAGCCCTGTCTAGACAATGCCGCAGATGTTATTTTATCTACTCGTATATGCGGAACAAAGCTCAGCTTCTCATAAAATATATATCTGAGGTCACGGACCTGTGGAAACAGTTTCCGTTATTATCGCATTTTAAGCATAGTCACATATCACATTTTTTCTGCTAAATCTAATATAAAAATTTCAAGTAAAATATTAATTTTAACAATTTTTTATTCAAAGAAACATTATCAACATATTTTTGGTTACTTAGAAAAGACTTGTTATATGACAAAAATATCACTAGGATATTCCATATGGTATATGTACATGGTGTGATAGTATGTGGCCCGAAGAAAGTTTCGTATTTCTCGGATAGATGTTGTAAGGATAAAAAAATGACCATTGTTTATATAAATTGAGTGAGGTTTTTGGCGTCATTTTGAAAATGATAAAAATAAGTTTTTTTTTAGTATTGGATGCTTTTTATTACTCCCGTTAAGAAAAAATACAACACAAATTAAAAAAATATATACAGTATATGTCAACGATGCAGTAAGAAGTCGTGTGTGTCAAATGTGGTTTGAAAAATTCGTCATCATGATAGATGGTAACACTTGAAGATGGTCATTGATTTGGAAGATCGATTACTACTGATAACGTACAAATCAAGGCTTCGGTCGAAAAAAAAACAGCATTTTATGTCATGAGAGATACTTAAATATCGAAAAACCACCATCCATGAAAACTTGGTACAATTTTGCGATTAAATTGAAGATATAACCTGACGACAGTATTCTTATTTATGGAAATGAAACGTGGACGTGGAAAAATACTTAAAAAGGCCAAATAAATTATGTAGAAATGTGCGTGCTAAGAAGAATACATGGGGTGATTAAGGATATACTCGTATGTGAACTTCAGGCTCACATATTAAATGTGCGTGCTAAGAAGAATACATGGGGTGATTAAGGATATACTCGTATGTGAACTTCAGGCTCACATATTAAATGTGCGTGCTAAGAAGAATACATGGGGTGATTAAGGATATACTCGTACGTGAACTTCAGGCTCACATATTAAATGTGCGTGCTAAGAAGAATACATGGGGTGATTAAGGATATACTCGTACGTGAACTTCAGGCTCACATATTAAATGTGCGTGCTAAGAAGAATACACGGGGTGATTAAGAATAAACTCGTATGTGAACTTCAGGCTCATATATTAAACAAAATCAAGAAAATTTCTTTGAGATGGTTTGGATATGTGTGACGAATTAATGAAAAAGACTAACAATGGTGCAAAAATAGGTGGAAGGTTTGGTAGAGGAAGACCTAAAAAATGTTGGTTGGACCAACTGGATAATATTTTAAAACAAGGAAAAGTAAAAGTCAAAAATTATTGTAGGAGTTGTATGAGATCGTGTATGGTTGGGGAAGAACTGAACGATTGTGCCGCTATAGGATATTCTGGCACTCTCTTCTCTCTGCCTACCCCGACAAGAAAACAGAGTAATAATGTTACCGTATTTTACAATAGGAAAAAAAACATCTTATTGGTTGATTAGGAAAGATTAAAACATGGTAAAAAGCCCGTCAGGTTATATATAAGGTGTTAAGTGCACAGCCCCGTGTTAATGCACTAAATTTCCTTGCGGAAGGTCGCCGGTTCGAATCTCACGTTATGCTACTCCCCTCATGTGACACAGACATTTTTTTCGTCTAGTATTTAGGGGTAATAGAATACCTATGACTTAAGTTTATCTTTAAAAAAAAAACGTGCCGGTGTGCTCCGATCGCCTCACTTTAGGTGTGCCATCAGATTCAGTTCAGCGGTGTAGCCAGTGAGTTTGCTAGTGTGTAACAGCTCACTCACTTAAAAAAGAGTAAAATGCGAAATAGACGAGAACTCCACGGCACAACTTCGCCTTCTAACATTGCCGTTGGAATGGCATGGGGATCCTCAACTAAGAGGCCTAGCAATGACATTAATTTTATTGTAATACAATATACTGAAACAATAAAGAACGTAATAAAACACAAATTACGAGACTAATTAGTAAACACATTCCACGGTGAGTAAAATATTTAGAGAAGGTCACTCTTTACCTCGACCTTTGCAATTTAAAAGACTATTTCGGGAAAGAATTAAAAGTGAAAGTGACAACAAAATAAAGTTTTATGTAGGTCAAATGATGGCCATTTCATCCTACAATAAAATGCTTTACACCTTAAAGTTGATGAACGATGCGGCTATTAATCTTTCCTTTTGTATCACGGCCCGGCCGCCCGAGCCTGCGCCATTCGCCGGGAGAGAGATTTTATCTGTAATAATATCTATTAAACTTGTCAGCGCCTTATCTATTGAAAGGTTTTAGTGTTATCTACCTTTGGCGGCACAGAGTTTGATAACGAGTGATCTGTGAGGTAACACTTTGTCAAAATATAAGGAAAAAGGCCGCTTTTGATCGAGTTTTCTGTTTCGAACTTGCTCGACGTTTTTACCATTTTGCCTCGATACTTGGTAATAATATTTGGATCTACGAGTAAATTATTTAAATGAATTAAAATAATGGTGACTAGCAGTCCTTTGCGACATAAAAATGTTATCTGTCTGTCATGCGATTAGATGATGTATTTGCATCGTTATTTTATTGAGTGAATTTATTTATTAAGTATAAAGTCAGTCCTGTCCTGTTCTGTCATTCATGCGTATTTTTGAGAAATTTAGAAAGAATACAAATAAAACACGTTTGAACATTTTAAACAATTCTATATTTTCCATCATTGTCAACAACTTGTTGCCATCTTAAAGGTTATTTTAATTCCTTTTGTGCAAAAGGATTCGGGGTTTGATGTAAAAAAAAAACGCAAAACTTCTTTTTCGACTTAATCTTTATTGTTTATTTTTTTTCCCTATAAAAAATCTGAAGAACCAAAAATGAAACATAGTCACTAGGGGCAATATTTGGAGAGGTAGGAAAATGAGGCAGAAGCTCTCAATTAAAGTTTTTAATTTTTCGTCGTTTTTTTCCGTGCCGTGTGCGGTCTAAAATTATCGTGGTGAAACAATGCCTTTTTAATATTTACCAATCACGGTTAACATTAAAAAGGTTTTGTAATATTTTTTAATCAATGCTTAATTTAAACGTGAAAGCTTTTGACAAAATAGATTTATTAATCCTTTTATGAGCTTCTGTACAGTTTTATGTAGGCGACACCGTGCATATCTCACAAAATTGACAAAAATATATTTTTTGGGTGCAATCCCTCCTTCGCTGTTGATAATGACTCTTTATTCTCGCGATATTATGATGCATTATCCACTTTTAATAACTTGTCACAATGCGGTCAAGAAATGGCTTGCGTTTATAATGAGTTAAAAGAAAAGAACATATGTTTGTTCGCTGCTGGTAATAAGCTTCCGATAACCGAATGACACGGTTGATATATTCTCGGTACCGACTAACAGTATGAGAAGAATCCTGGTTGATATTATTCCTAACGAATAAGCTAACGCTAGACGCAGACCCTCTTTGTGTAACAGGAGAAATCCGTGCAAAGTGGATTAAAAAAAAATTCGTGTGATACCAACTTTCCAACTTTAGATTCCTTTCCTATCTCCTTAAGATGACGAAATACTGTTGCATAATATGAATTCAGCATCTCTGAAATATGATCCACTCTTAGCTCTGATTCTAAACCTACAGGACTCTTTAGGGCATCATTGTCAAAATTAACAGGACGCCCTGACCGGGGCTCATCATTAACTCTGCTTTTTTCGTCTTTAAATATTTTAAACCATTTGTGTACATTTCTTACACTGATACTTTCTTACGTTATGAACACGTTGTGTAATTTTTTTGTGCTTCCGTACTTACAATTTCATCATTTAAAAATAAAAAGTTATTTTTACTTCTTATTAAGAATTAGCTTCGAGATAAATCTTTTAAAAGAGTAATTGTTGATAAAATTTAGAATAAATATTCATAAATCATCCCCTTTTCTTGATTAAATAAAGCAAATGTTGTCATCCAAGTTGACCAAAAAAGGGTCGGTTGAGAGAGACAGAATAAAAGGGATAGAGATCCTCATTTAATTTGATCCCTTTCAGGCCCGCATAATTTGATTTCTAAAATCCTACCCAGGCCACCATATGCAAACAAAAGCAATTCACCTACTTATCGAATCAAGGGCTTCAAAGCGAACATGCTATTTCTAAACGTTATCCATAATTCAATCAAACATAACATAAGATAAATTACTCACAGGATGTATACCATAACTATTACCTTATATTAATGCAAAATTAAATATTGTCCAAGAAATAAAAATGTTTTTGAATTTGTCAAAGGTTTCGGCTTAAACTTTGTGGAGCTCCATAATAAAATCCAAAGAATGCTAAAGGTTTCATCTCTCTTAAAACATTGTTGTTTTGGGTCAATAGACCTCACACACTTTCAATGTAACATGACACCAGTCCGACCTTAACACCACTCTCGTAACAAACCAGAATCATATCGCCGAAAAAGATCCTCGGTATATGAGGTAGAAACACATGTGGATGGGATTAATGTAATTAGTGAGATAACACCATAATGAACATTATTTGCTTCTTTCCCATTAAATCTTAAAGTATCATATATTCATTAAAATATATTCGCGTTGCTCAGAAAAAAGTTTCGTATTTCTCGGATACATGTCGTTATTCGTTGTTAACTTCATTCCAAACGTGCTGAATTTATATTATACTATGTGATTTTTTTTTACTATTGTTTACCCTATAAGCTTGAATGATATTTTGGTTTAATTTGATAATGGAACAAATAATTAGTTTTTTGTGCTTTAAGATTTTTTTACATCTGCCAAAGAAAAATGCGATGCAAACAAAAAAAAAACAAAAAAAAAAACGATGTTCGCAGTATTGTGTTTGTCAAATGTGTATTGAAAAAATAGACGTTTAAATTAGACCTAAAAATATAAAATAACTTTCTAGATAACCCATTAAAAATTATCCAGAGAAAAATGGATGGAAGAAGAGGTCCAGAAAATTTAAGCTATTAATTTTTTTATGTAGTTTACAAGTAAAGGTTAAAAATGACAATTACACACAAAGCTTTAAAATAAATATATTCTGCATAAAACATATAAAATGAAAATAATTATTTCGTCTACTAAGAGAGCTGAATATACTTATCTGAAATCATGAAAACGTCAAATATTAATACTCGTTTAAAAAGAGACCTTCACACCCCATCCTCATGCTTAGAATATAGTAAACCTTGTTGAATAGAGCTCCGGGTAGAAACCGCACCCCCACAAGAAGGGATTCATTACTTCGAAATCTCGAGAGGTTGTATTATTCTTCCATCGTACAACCTGGTTCATTGCCGTGGAAATTTCCTTCGGCCAATCAGAAAATTTTTAAAGAGAACTTTAGTGAAAACCAAAAAGTTTTGAGTAAACCATATTTGTACAATAAACATGAACAATATCATGTTTTAATTTGCATGATTCACAATATCAAAAAATATCGCCTTTTATTTGTATTTTATTTCTTCTTCTTCTTCTTCTTCTTCTAGATCTTGCGATCTGTCTAAACAGGATTTCAGTTTTGGTCCTGTGACGAAGATGTCCAACTTTCTCTCCATCTCTTTGGTGGACGTCCCGGTGGTCCACGACCCTCTGGAATCTCGTGCATTACAATCTTAGGTATTCTCTCGGGGTTCATCCTCTCAACGTGGTCCCTCCAGAATCGTCTTCTCTGCCTACTCCATCTCACGATGTCTTCAATGTTACAACTTCTGCGGATTTCCTCATTAGCTATCCTATCTCTAAGGGTTTCTACTTACGATAGGCCGCAGTGTTTTCATTTCTCAACAGAATATTTTTTTTTTTTAATTTTGAAATTTTTTTAAAAATTTTTTTTCAAAAATTTCTTTTCAGAAAAAATTCTGAGGAGGTGTTTCATTCTTCCAGAGTCTGCTCTTGCTTCGATTCCGTAAGTCATAACAGGTCTTATGCATGTTTTGTATATTCTGACTTTGCTTTCCACCAACATGTGTGTATTGCCCCAAACAGTGTTCCTCAGGCATTCGGAGATAACTGCTGATTTATTGGTCTGTTCTTTGCTTTCGTCAAATTTGAAACTTTCGTCAAATACAGTAAAACCTAGGAGGTTTATTAACACTTGGAAATCTGTTTCAACCGCCCAGAAAATTATTAAAAACCACACTGAAAGCTTTTTTTTTCTGGTTAATACCGGGAATCGAACCCGTAATCCTTGTATAAGAAGTCAGGCGTCTTATCAACTACGCATTGGAGGTCATCATTTATGATGAAAAAATGTTAACTTTATTAAACGTTATATAAGTATGATAAAATAAAACGAGTCTACGGGTCACTGCTTATTAATCTTTTGAATTGAGTAATCCTGCATTCTCAGCCCCTACAAACTAAACACGTCATGTCAAACAATCAAAATTCAAGCTCAACATGTTAAAAACCTTTAGTTAAGATATTATGAACGTTGTTTTTATGCGTTTCACGCATATTTTATACATTATATTTTATTTTTTTCTCACAAGTTTTGTACCGTCTTTCTGAAATAGCTCATGTAACTTGTAAATTTCTTTGGCAACTGCAAACAATATCAAATAATAATGTGTTTTTAAATCCAAAAACTGTAGTCGTAAATCAGCTGTCTACTAACGACGATAAGCCTTGTTCTGTTGTTTTATTGAAATACACTTTCATTGTATACAGTACAACTTAGTGAGTTTATTGTCATGTCAAAGCCCCTTCCATCAGACCAAAAATATGTTTAAGAAGCCTTAAGTAAAATCCAGTTTAAAACCATTTTGTTTAACAAATAGACACCGACGGGATTCGAAACTATGGCCCTCATGTTGGAGGACAAGCATTGTTCACCTTGTTGTGTAAAAAACGTATATATGTTAGTTCAAATATATATATATATATATATATATATATATATATATATATATATATATATATATATATATATATATATATATATTATATATATATATATATATATATATATATATATATATATATATATATATATATATATATATATATATATATATATATATATATATATATATATATATATATATATATATATATATATATATATATTATATATATATATATATATATATATATATATATATATATATATATATATATATATATATATATATATATATATAATATATATATATATATATATATATATATATATATATATATATATATATATATATATATATATATATATATATATTATATATATATATATATATATATATATATATATATATATATATATATATATATATATATATATATATATATATATATATATATATATATTATATATATATATATATATATATATATATATATATATATATTATATATATATATATATATATATATATATATATATATATATATATATATATATATATATTATATATATATATATTATATATATATATATATATATATATATATATATATATATATATATATATATATATATATATATATATATATATATATATATATATATATATATATATATATATTATATATATATATATATATATATATATATATATATATATATATATATATATATATATATATATATATATATATATATATATATATATATATGTATATATATATATCTTTATCTTTATCTTTATCTGCCCTTTTTCTACTCATTGCTGAGTGAGGGCACCCCTATGACTTAAATTTTGGGCTTTACATCTGTTCACCGGTTGTCTTAGTGAAACCCGCCAGGTTTTGTCATATTAGGGTAGTGGCTACCTCCGTTTTCTGTCTGCCGTACAGCTTTGGAGGACACCTAGTGATTTTGTCTCAGCATGAAATGCTTCGATTTTAACCATATTGGTACACTTGGTGTGGTATTAAAATGCTGGAAAGAAAGAATTATTAGTACATGCATTAGTAGCCTCAGTAGTTGAGAGCATAGATATTATTTTAAAGTAGTAATTTATTTTCGAATGAATTAGCATAAAAGTTTGTGAATATGTCGGGTTCAGGTAGTAGATTTACTTGTTGGTCGTTTTGTTTGGTTTAAATCTTTATTGTTCTTCTGTGTCTTGGTTTGATCGCTGCTGGGTAAAGGCGCTTTCAAAGATTTCCATATCTTGCGGTCTCTTGCCTCTCTTTGCCAGGTCACGCCTGCGAATTTTACGAAGGGTCTGTCCCATCTGTTTTGAGGTCTTCTCCTCGGTCTGATTGTTTCTCGTGGTATCCAATCTGTGCTCTTTTTAGTCCATCTATTGTCTTCCCTTCTCACCACGTGTCCTGCCCATTCCCATTGACTTTTGAGTATTCTTTCCATTATGTCTGTGACCTTCGTTTGGCTTCTTATCCACGTAATTGTCTTTCTATCTCTTTTTGTTATCCCCAGCATACTTCTTTCATGCTTCTTTGTGTAGTGACGAGGCGCTGTATTATTTTTGAGTTAAGGGTCCACGTTTCACAGCCGTATGTGAGTACCGGGAGGATGCATTGATCGAAGACTTTGCTTTTAGACATAACGGGAGCATTTCTCTGAAAACTCTGTTATTCCTTCCAAATGCGCTCCAGCCCATTTTTATTCTTCTGTTAATTTCATTGATCATATTCCCGTCTGCTGATATTTGTTGTCCTAAATATATATAGTGGGGGACTTCTTCTAAGGCTATGTCGCCAATCTTAATTTGTCTCGTTGATGCACGTGTATATTGGTTGAACATTACTTTGGTTTTAGCGAGGTTCATTTTTAAGCCCACTCGATTGCTGGCTAAGTTAAGCTCTTGAATCATTTTCTCCAGTTCTTCTCTTGTTTCGCTTAGTAGTGTGATATCATCTGCGAATCTCAGGTTAGAGAGATATTCGCCATCGATCTTTATGCCCATACCTTCCCAGTTTAAGGTTTTAAATATTTCTTCTAGTATAGCTGTAAAGAGTTTGGGTGACATCGCGTCTCCTTGTCTTACTCCCTTTGTAATTGTTATTTCCTCTGTTTTTTCTGGAAGATGCACCACTGCTTTTGCTTCTAGGTAGATATTTTGTATTATTCTTATATAAGCCGGTTGTATTCCTTGTTTCCTGAGTGCTTCAAATATGTATTCGTGTTTTACAGAGTCGAATGCTTTTTCAAAGTCTATGAAGCACATGCTTAGGGTCTTCGATATTCATTCGATGTTGCTATTACTTGCCTCATTGTGTGTATATGGTCCATTGTACTATATCCACTTCTAAATCCAGCTTGTTCTCTTGGTTGCATATCGTCTAGCTGTTTTTGTATTCTCGTTGTTATTATTTTTGTAAATACTTTGTAAATGATTGGCATGAGACTGATGGGTCTATAGTTCTTTAAGTCGTTTTTGTCCCCTTTCTTATGAAGGAGAATCACTTTTGCTGTAT